>NIPQ01036221.1:0-11569 GCA_002806875.1 Lepidotrigona ventralis hoosana
TGCCTTAAAAATCTATAAAACAGGCTCGCCGTCAGCGGGCAGAGCAGATATATGAAAATCGTCAGTCATATGGTAAAAAAAGTAGATATATGCTAAAATTACAACAACCAACGGATAGAAGATATACGAAAACTTTACGCGGGAGATATACGTTACAAACGCATAAACATACGCGACGACATTAAGATAAGATATTCATCAGTCCGCGCAGGACTACAGTCTAGTTCACTTATTAATTACGGGAATCGTTCCATTAAAAACTTTACGCGGGAGATATACGTTACAAACGCATAAACATACGCGACGACATTAAGATAAGATATTCATCAGTCCGCGCAGGACTACAGTCTAGTTCACTTATTAATTACGGGAATCGTTCCATTTTCAAACGTGTCTGCACAACATTAATTTCGCGGGCAGACAACTCCGTTGAGTCGTTCCCAATCGTCGGCGGACACGACTCGGTACCCAGATTGTATCGTAACGAATGTTCCAACAAATATTACATTAAAACTAATTATATAAATATATAAGTATTATAATCAAAATTATATTACTTCTTAAATTAATAAAGATTGTTTTAACTGACTTGAAAATTATTATTTACATGTCACTATCGCATTTAATGTATGATACTTCATAAAAAAAAAGATTTACAAACAAACATATTCCGAAAATAAATTAGAGTTGTCGGTCAATAGTCGTGCTAAATAATTGGATTCGTAAAGCTTAAGTAATTGGAATTATCAGTGCCTGCATTATTGAAGAGATATNCATTAAAAAAGATTTACAAACAAACATATTCCGAAAATAAATTAGAGTTGTCGGTCAATAGTCGTGCTAAATAATTGGATTCGTAAAGCTTAAGTAATTGGAATTATCAGTGCCTGCATTATTGAAGAGATATGCTTATTCAAACGAAAATGCTTTCAATGATCCTAAAATCCGTTTCTAATTAATAAGCCATAAAAGACAAACATAGAAATCATATTTAAAAATATCAAATTAAAAATTAATTCAAACCCAAATTTGGAGATAAGATTGGTTATCTAGTCATTGAATAAATCAATATAAGACGGTATTCAATCCTCGATAGTATAGTGGTTAGTATCCCCGCCTGTCACGCGGGAGACCGGGGTTCGATTCCCCGTCGGGGAGAAAAAAGAGATTTATATTTTTTTTTGTTTTATTTCTTTATTTTATTTTTTTATTTTCCTATTTTATTTTCTTATTTTATTTTTTTAATTTATTTTTAAACTAATTTTATTATCATCTTCAATTTTAAATCAAACTGTTGTTATATTATTTCTTTTTGTTCTTCCGATTTTCTGCTTGTCTATCAGTCATTTGTTATCTATATTTGTATAAATTAGTCTAAGCTATTTGTAAGATACTATAAGACTGAACATTATAGACAAAATTGTTAACTAAAAATCATTATTTATTTATATTTTACATATATCCAGACTTCTTTTAGTTTCGTGTGTGTGTGTGTGTGTGTAGTTTCATACACACACACACACACACACACACACACACACTTCAAAAATAAACAGTATATTAAAATTACCAATGTTATTAAAAATTCTTTTTATACAAACTAAATTTTATTCAATAATATAATTACATGCAATAAATTTTTATCCTATTACTCTCTCACAAACCAAACGCTGATTATACAACTACCGCGCCATACTAAAATAATAAAGATCTCATAGCTTAAATAAAAAATTATAGTGTTAGAATATCGTAGCAACAAGTGCAATTTAAAATCATATAATTTACGAACTTACTTCTTTGTTATTTTTTATTCATTACCTTTACCATACCTTTGTATATATTGTTGTAAATTTTGACACAATAAACGTTCTATTAAAAAAAAGTGGTAAGTATCACTGCCTGTCATATGAAAGACCAGTATTTACCATTAGATACCAGAGATAAATAATTTTTTTTTTAATTTTTATAATATTTGATATTACACTTGCATCATTTTATTTTTGCTATAATTTTATTTTCTAACTTTTTCCTATAATTTTATTTTCTAACTACGGAACATAAAATTAAGTATTGTATTCTCATCTATCTATTTCTTTTACTTGTTTTTTCTTCCTTGTTTTTCTTTTTTTTCACATTATTTTCTTTCGTAAAAGTAAACATTAATTATAAAATGTTCAGGCCTACTACAGAGTTAAAATAGAGAATTTTGTAGTAACAATAAATTTATGAAATTCATTGAAAATATCGCGACTTTTTCCTTTAGTACTCATTTTTTTTTTTTAATCGTTAAAAACATTTGGTTAGCGTGTCTCAACTTAAGATCGAAATTTTATAAAGACTTTTCAAAGTCTTTTCTTGTGATCGAACTACAATAAAAAAATTTTCCAAGACATTTGTTATTCTCCTGTCGCTAATTCTGCCGCTATTTTGTATAGTCTACGAAACTTCAGGATGGTTCTTCGTAACTGACAATTAAAACTTAATCAGCACAACGTAGTATTCAAAAAAAATATCTTCCACCACGAGCATTAACAACTCTCTTATTCAAACTCCTGTATTATCCATGTATTATTGTTATTCTGGCGGATTTATTTATTTATGCAATATTATAACTATAATTATTTGTGTTGAAATTGTGTAACTATAATTATTTGTGTCTGATTTTTATATATGTTTTAAATATCGACATTTTTTCCTTTGCATTTAACCAATAATTAATCTTAGTTTTCGAGATATTTGCAAAATGTTTTCGGTATCATTTCAATGAAATATGTCTATAATTGGCAAACTTACAGTCGAATATAATAAATTGCCTTATCTAAATCTAATTCTTATTTTCCATTTACAGCGTATATAAATGCAAATTGGACGAGCTTAGCTGAAGTTGTATTTATATATGTAGTAACGTAGTTATTATAATCTGTAGTTATATTTTTAATTATGTCTAGTAAGATGGCCTGTTTGCTGATCATAGAAATGCGTGGAGGAAAGAGGAAAAGTATGAATGTGATGGGAGAAGCACCACGTTGGCGTGAAGCGCTTTTCTTTTTGAAAAGAGGAGAATCGAACGAGTTGCAAAACGGAATCGATGAGAGTCGTGAGAAAGCGTTAAGAGGGAGTTGTTTGAAAAAGTCGATTAGAGAGTCGATAAAGAGTTTATTTGAGTCGTTACTCTGTGTTATTTGTCTTGTATAATTATCTGCTGTTTTATTACCATTGTTGTTATTTAATAAACATCATTTGTATTATATCTCTACATATATTGTTCGGGCGTTTTCCGTGACCCGCGAAATACTCGCGAGATGAAATTTCCGTTGTATGATCGGTTCCAGAATTCTCTGGAAAATGATGATGATTTGGACTTTTTGTCGAATCATTCGCTATTCCGCCACTCGTCGTCAGTGCGTACTGGGATATAGTCGGTCTTCCGCTATATCGCCAACACACACATTTCATTTCAAGTCCACTGCTAGCGATATCCGTTCTTATATCGCTCATCTCAAAGATTCTTACCTTTCCAATATATTTCCCATACGGTTGCTACCCGCCCCAACTACAAGCGTGCGAACCGCGATCTGATTTGATGCATCTGATCTGATTTGATGCATCGCGCCATAACATATATGAAATTACAAAAAATGTTACAACTCAATTAAAAATGAATGTCATTGTGAGTTTAGGTTAATCTTGTCAATCGCGATTAGGCAACCGATAACGCTTGCATAAAATAATTATTTTTCAAATGAATCCAATAAAAGATGTCTGTTTTGTAACATATGAACATCACGAACGTCACAAACGGCAATTGCGAATGGTTTTCGTAAAAGTCATTTGTTTAGATTTATAAGCTGTAATACAAAGATGCGATGACCGATATATCAATTATGCTTGAAAGTGTGGTACAAATGCACACATATGGGCAGAATTCAATATGTTAGTATCGGCGAATTTTTTGCAAATATTTAGTAAACTAGCAGATGTTTGCCGGTTATATGCAAGAAAAAAGTTGTTCAAAATATCAATATCTACAACATATCCAAAAGGAAAAGGATTTAACTTTTCTACAACTTCACCTTACTCATATTTAAGTATTTTATTTAAAGAGCATTGCGTGTATAGCTAGTGTAACGGCTAACTATAGATTCGAAGAAGTTATTTTTCTAGAATTAGGAAGTTAGGACAATTTATGACACACGCGTCGACGAAGCTATTTATTTGAAAAGTCAAATTCTGTTCTTTCAATGCGTAAAACAATACTGCCCACACTTCAAGTTTTAGTGAAAAATTACAATAGTATTTGTGAGCGTCGTAAATACTAGGTTCCACACGCAGCCGAGAAGTCTGCGAAACATCGTGAGCATAAGAGTGGCCCGGAAGAAACCGCGCTGCATCATCAACAATTAAGAGAAAATTATCTCCAACGAAATTGCATCCATGCTCTTGATAAGTGGAATTGAAAAGTTTGGATAAAGACATTGGAACCGTATCCAATAAAGCCAATACGAAAGATCAAAGAGTTTGCAAGCTGATCAGTTCAAAATACTTTCTTATAACACAAAATGTTGATAAGGCCACGAATCATAGTGAAAAATGTTCGTATCATATGTTTGCATAATAATATAAAGTATACGCAACAAAGATCAACTTCAGAAGAATTAGTTAAAAAAAGTAAATTAAGAAAATGTATTTACGTGACACCAACTGAAATGTCTACAATAAGATAGTGGATCACCGATGGCGACGCACACGTATCATACTTCTAAAGATGAAAGCCAAACTAATGTTCGCAAACCCGTAGTCTAGTATAGCTCTGAGAATAGGGAGTAACTATAATGGCGAAATTTTGAAAAATTCGACAATATGGAATTAATTAAAAAAACAATAAGATTCTAGTTTAATAAATTTAATTTAGTTAACTAACTAGAATATTATTAACAAGAATGAACTAACAAGATTAATAATGAATAAATATTAATTTAATACGGGTTAGAATTAATTTAGAAAGGAGTAGAATTCTCAAAGAGAAAGCTAAGAATGAATTTATAAAATGATTTCGGAATACAAGCACCGCCTTGCATTTCTCTACTTGAAATAATGTTACAGCAACTGTAGTAGAAAATGTAAGTATTCATTAAGATGATAAAAGCTATATAACGATTAAATAACACGTAACTCACTAATCTATGTAACGAGAGGATACTGGATTTGTCAAGTTCACCGCGACTTTCCGAATCGCGATTAAACTTGGAATATCGCACTCGTGTGTATCCGCTTAACACTTTCGACTTGACGCGACCGTCGCGACTGAAGTCTAAATGATCGAAGGACCACCCACAACGTGGGACCAAAAATGCCGAAAATGCCGAAATCGACTTGTTCTACGGAGTCTCGAGGTTTCGAATTGCTTGAGTCGAGCGTCTATAAGGTTTATGCTCCCAATGAGCGTTTATAGTGATCTCGATTTGTTCCTGTTGAGCGTCTATAGTGATCAGCTCCCGTTGAGCGTTGATCGTGATCTGATCTTTCTGTCCCCAAGTCCTCTGGATGAAGACTTCCCTTCCCGCAAAACTCTGGGGAAAGGGATTCCGAGAATTGAGTGCGGACAGAAGGAATTTGACGAGAAAGTGAAACTTTCCTTTTCCCAAGGGGCCATATGGACACTGTTCGTCCTGATGACCATAATTGGGACAGGGATAGTTTGTAATACTATCTATGCCTACATCCAATATGTTAAATACACAAACTTTCTAAACCATTTGTGCCACAAATTACGATCGTTGCTGACCTTAACAGAATTTTTTTGATATTCGTAATAAATTCCCCTCTCCCCGCGAAAAAAACTACAATTATGTTTTTGGCAACTATGCTTTCGTCAATAAAATCCAAATTGTCTTTTTTATTCGTTTTTTTTTTTTTTGTCATTTTGCACGATGATCGGAGAAAGATAAACAAAGGATAATAGGATCGAGCAATATAATATTATATTAATTATATTGATATATTTAATATATTATTTTGAATTCCTATAAAATCTCAATAAAATATGCTAAAATATTTCATTAAATCTTCATTTAAAAAATTATTCATATTTCATATTTTTATATTAACTTCATACTTTTATATTAAATTCATACTTTATATTAACTTCACACTTTTATATTAAATTCATACTTTATATTAACTTCACACTTTTATATTAAATTCATACTTTATATTAACTTTCGTACAATGAATGCCAGACTATTTTAATCGATCATTATGTTCGTCCAACTTTAATATATATCCCTATCGTTTTAACGATATTAATGAAATTCAATCATTTTAATAATCGTTTCGTTTTGAAAAAATTTTTTCAGATTAAATGGTGATTTTTCTAGATAATCAGAACGAACGGTCATTGAAGCTCTATAAAAATATCCAAAAAAATATAAAGTTCGATTTAAAAAAAATCATCTTGAGATATTACAAAAATGACCTTGAAAAAAATTCTTTCTCAGATGCGTTTTAATTTGCACATGCACAGATATGCGAAATAGTGGTACTGTTAGTCTTAATTTCATAAAAACAAAAGTATAGATATTTATGTTTCCATTTAAATAACTTAGATGTGATGTCAACGATTTATTCTTTATTTTGAGGTCCAAAATTTTTCAAAACCGACGAAAGAACGTTTCCCAATTTTCTATATGTTCAGTATGTTTTGATAAAGGACAGTTCACTTACAGTAGAAAAATCGTTTAGCCTCCAATCAAAATAGTTCGTTCCCGAGCATTCTCCAACAATCGGAGGGTTATTGCGTCAAGTTGAAGAAGCAAACCCTTGATAATCAGCATGCATTAAACAGCATAGTTTATCTTTATAGCTCTGTATATGTCCCCGAAATTGTGTTATAATATACTAAGGTATGATTTTACATATAAAAATAGTCAAGAAAAGGTATGATTTTACATATAAAAATAGTCGAGAAAAAAGATAAAATTTTTCCATATGAGGTTCTGTTTTCAAGAAAATGGAATTTGAAAATTTACTAAGTGTATTTGAATTTAGCTAATTCTAGATGTGACAGAAAAGAATAATTTAACAAAAGAAATTAAAAGAATAATTATCAAGTACATATGTTGATAAATTTTCAAACCAAATGTTCTCCAAAATGAAGCATCTTACAAAATTTTATTCTACATTTTTCACTTATTCTCGCACATAAAATAACCTTTGCTAATTTTTTTTTGTCACGTCCAGAAGCATAAATTCAAGTGTGATGTCGAGCATCCGATGTTTGCTTAGACTTTAGAAATATCGTGGGATATCTACATTTTGTAATTGCAACCCCGATATTCTGCACCAAAGCATTTATGTTCGGGCAATTTTCTATTATATTGCGAAAATACGTTATATAATAACTTTTAGAATTTTCTAGGAAAAAGAAAGAGAGGATTAAGACTTTTTGTCCGTATGAAAAAATTTACTATTTTATTTTTAATTATAATAAGCCAAGGGCAACAGTTCGCTTTTTTATGCCGACAGAAGTCCTAACGTTTGCCACGCGCTATCACATTTTTGTATCGCCTATTGTTTTCATTCCCGGCCGACGACCCACGAGCTTGTCATGTTTGGTATCCTCCAGGAACGATTCTATCGTTCAGTCAATGCTCCAGTTACGTAACTCTAACTGACGTCAAAAATCAAACGAACTATAATTTGAAATGTATAATTGGCTAGAACTCGCGGACGAAATAATATAAAACAGACTCATATCAGCAGAGAAGTTGCTATAGTTGATTACAAAGTAACAAACATCTAGTGTAACTATTTTCCATAAGTATTTCTAATTCTCATAAACGTTTCTATTTTCCGTAAGCATCTCTGTTTCCATAAGTATTTTCTGTTTCTTGTATCTTGTATAAATATTATTTGTTGAATATATAATTATATTTACTTGCGTATTTTCTCATCACTTCCTTCAATCAACACCTGTCCCGAACGATCCTGTTGCAGATTACACTGCGAATCTCGAAAAGAATCGGACGTACGCGCCGGTTAAGTTAAAAGATTGTATCTTGATACGCATCTCAGCTGGACAATAGAGTCTACTATTGTCATCCGGCTAGCCGGGACGTAACATCAAGTATTTTCAAACGCAATTTTCTTGAAAAAGAAACCTTAAATGAAAAAATTTTAGTTTTTCTTTTTCGACTTATTTCCACATATAGAATTACATCCTGACTATGATTTCGGGAAAACTGTAATATAAAATGACAATCTTCGGTTCTTATAATTATCCGGTTTTAATAATATTTTTATAATTATAATAGACCAGCGCAGCGCGCGCAAATAAAAACAGAACGAGTAGTGTCAAAAATAGAAGATAAACTGAATGTTTAAAAAAACATGAAAGTACATCTAATTTAATCATAGAATATTGGAAATATTGGAAAATGTTGGAAATATTGGAAAAACTAAAATTAGCGGTATTTAAAAAAAATGAATAAAAGTTATTAAAATTTCAAGATGATTTAGATAATAAAAACAATTTTGTTTCCATAGTAGTTTGAAAATTCGTAGTAATTTTGCAAAAATGAATCTGTAGTCTGTTACTAAGTCTATTGCTCTTGAACACAAAATTAGATGATGAATAAAACTTTTAAAGCATTTATTCATTGGCTAAAATGGTTTAAATTAAGATAACTTTAGATCACATTTATAATATTTTTGGAAAATATTACATCGTTACACAGCGAAACTCTCGTCTCAAGGATTGGAATTCAGTACTATTTGGTAGTCAAGCTTGGATAAAAGATTTGTCTCTATGTTCTTCACCGACATTCGAAATTAATGAAAAGTATCAGAAAAATTGCGGATTATTTCTGAAAATGATCTATTCGAGCGATAACTAACACATGATTACTTCAGGTCACCACGTACAATTGTTTACAATTTGCAAATAACACATGCATCAAGAAATGCAAAACAAAACAAAACGAAACAAAATAGAAAATTAATATTGTAACAAGGATTACTGACACGTACAAAAGATTTTAGAAAGATCAATGCAAAGAAGTATTTTTTACGAAATTAAAAGCACTAAGATGAAAAAAATCTTTACTGAAATCAAATTATTAATTTAATTATATCGCTGTACACAGATGGATATGATCGTAAGCTATGATAAAAACCACTCAATTGTATTAATTTTTACGAAATTAAAAGCACTAAGATGAAAAAAATCTTTACTGAAATCAAATTATTAATTTAATTATATCGCTGTACACAGATGGATATGATCGTAAGCTATGATAAAAACCACTCAATTGTATTATCTTTACATTGACAAACCTTATTTCTAGACATACAGATATAAACATAAATAAGATATTACATACAAGGTGCTAATACATAACAGCGAGAGATATTGGCCATTATCTTACATTAATACCGTAAAATGAAATAAGATATTACATACAAGGTGCTAATACATAACAGCGAGAGATATTGGCCATTATCTTACATTAATACCGTAAAATGAATTATATAAATATATACCTGACATCCTTTAGAGTAAAACTGCATATAGTGGAATATATATCAGATAGATCAATTGCCGTTCATTCGGGTAACACCAACAGACTTGTTTTCAACTTATAATATTGATTATTTAGTTTTCTTTTTGACAAAGGAAAAGATAAAAATCAAACTAAGCATAAGAATATATATCAGATAGATCAATTGCCGTTCATTCGGGTAACACCAACAGACTTGTTTTCAACTTATAATATTGATTATTTAGTTTTCTTTTTGACAAAGGAAAAGATAAAAATCAAACTAAGCATACTTATGCGTATTCATGTGTAATATTGTTACAAAGGCTACAACTTTAGAATTGGCGATTAACGTACCATGACTGGTCAAATAACCGATTTCAAAATTTAATTAAAGATTGTACGTTTATTGTTATTTCTTTTGTTTATCTAAGTTTATGTAAATTCTTTGATTATCTGATCAAGTTCTCAATTTTTGTTTTTTTTTTTATTTTTTTTTTTGCTTCTTTTTTTTTACTAGAAAAAATTCATCGCCTGATTTATTACCGTGATCGGTCATTTGACTGGTAGACAAATTTATATCTTTTTCTAGATTTCTCTGCTTAGGATCTTAACTCTGGACTAAAGTATCAACTATACATAGCTGTATACATCTAAATGCGATAAGTGTTGAGCGGAGTCTATCTCAAGCGAAATTAGATGCATTTTTTGCAATTTCATATGCACCTCGTGCATATGAAACAAAAAATTTGAAAGTTACCTTTGTGGAATAAAACATGGGGATCTAAATTTTTCTCAGAAACCATAAGCAAAAATTGTTTTATAAAAATTCTCAGATTTATCCGTTTTGATAAAAAGATCAAATAATTGTACTCTTACAATTTATAAAAGTAAACTAAAGAAAAATGTTCTTTTATTTAGCTCCAAACATAAGTCTGCAAAAGTTGAAAAACATGATAAATAAATGTATAACTAAGACCGTTTCATATTATAACCAAATTAAATTCAGGGTGGACATGATCGATCAAATGATGCAAATAAAGCGTAAAATCTCAATCTCGCAGATAACATGTCAAAGTATTTTTCAATATCCTTGATATGGCTAGCATAAATGCCTGGATTTTGTACAACGAAACGACAGGAGGAAACATATCGAGACAAGATTTTTTTACTCTACTTAGCGGCAAAACTTGCCGCTGATTATCGAAAAGTTAGGGAAGAACAAATACGAAAGAAACATTGACTAATTCTACTACAGATTCTTGCAAACGTAAAACGTGTGAAGTAAGGTATTGTAAAGACAACTGTAAAGCCACAAAAATCTGTTCTAAATGTAAGAAATATGTTTGTGGAAACGGTACATCGAAGACACCATGAAAGAAATGGATAAAAAAAATAGAAATGGACAAAAAAATTTTTGTTGAATTATTCCCTTAAAGTTATTTTGTTTAATATTTCCTTACTAAAATCAATATCTTCTATATTCAATCAGGAAAAATAAAGTTTTTATCCAAAAACCGATCATTTGACCGGTTACGGTACGAATAGATATATTAAGTGTCGGTACATTCAGTGTTAATTTCGCTAAAACGGAAGAAATGCATCGACGAGTAAGCATCACTTTCTTGAAGTGATAATAAATATCCCCTTCTGGCCCAGGAGTGGTCCTGGATCTATTATCTGTTCCCGAAGTGGTATTCGTTCATAACCACAGCAAACGTTTTATCAGTTACTTTATTATTCTTAAGTTCATAATAATTCTAAAGTATAATAATAAAAAAATTGGTTTTATTTTTCGTGTTTCACGAAAAACTTTCAAAAATTGGTTTTTATTATTCGTAGTACTATTATTCGTACTATTCGTACTTATTATTTCAAAAATTGGTTTTTATTATTCGTAGTACTTCTTTATTGTAGTACTTCTTTATTGCTGTTCGTGGGTGTTGGTAGGTAGAGGTTTAACCTGGGCGAAAAAAATTGACTATTGTAGATATCTAATAGTCGTACTTTCTCGTTTCAGTTTCAAATAATGC
>NIPQ01036239.1:0-11564 GCA_002806875.1 Lepidotrigona ventralis hoosana
GAGAGAGAGAGAGAGAGAGAGAGAGAGTGTGTGTGTGTGTGTGTGTGTGTGTGTGTCTCAAGTTCGTTTCTATCTTCAGAACAGTGAAATACATTTCCTATCGGTTGTATTTGACTATCGAGGAACACAAAAAGAATCCATCTCCTTCTACGCGACTTCCACCGTCGCAACTGTCCTTTAAAACGAGATACGATTTTCAATTTTTTAATTTGCATATCTCGACCGGGCCCGTCAGCTTCGTTTGCTCGTAAATAGGATATTTGTTACCCGTGTAATTCCGTCGAGTGTACGTTCCTGCCGGGAACCCATCGATTTTCGAGGCAAGACGCAACTGTTTCAACGTCGGGGATCATTGTCTGTCTCGCTGGATGGAATAAAGCTGGTTGAAAGAGCGAGAACCAGGCACGATGTAATCGAATTCGTGCGCCATTCTTACTTACCCTCAAAGTACATAACACGTTATTTCTCGCTCGCCACGCTTACTTTTACACAAACGAACTATACACAAGCGTTCGAATTCTAATGAGCATTTTCGAGATGTGAAATCAACCAAGTCGCAACCCTTAGGTTGAGCCTTCGTCGTTAAATATTCGACAGAAGAAATGAAAACAGATTAACGAAAGAAGAGGAAACGCAGTGAAACAGAATAATCAGTTATATCTGATTGACACGAACAAATCTGTACAGGGGGCACACGTTCTTTACACACGTTCTAGAAATTGCTTTTTACTCGTAATCGATATTTCAGACGAGCCCGTCTCGAGTTCCCTCTATGTCACTTGTCACCCGCACGAACTTACTCCTGCATTATTAATCGAAACGCAAAGCTTATCGGTAGACACGGGGCAAGGTATATAACGAGAGAATGACGACGCGCACCGTCATCGAGGGTGGAATTTTACCTGAAACAATATGAATTAACCGCATGAGCAAACCGCAACAAGTAGAGAGCAGATTTAACCCCCGGAGAATCCACATGGCTCTCTAATCCTTTGGGAAGAAGCGTGCGGTCCGTCTAATACCGAGCCGAGGTTATTTGTTCAATTAACGTCGCGCAGGAAGCCCTGTCACACGTGGCTGCGAAATTTCGTTGTGCACTGCACTTGCCGGTCTTCCGCCATTTACCGGCCCAATCGTGGAAACCGTATCGCGACATTCCGCTTCAACGGAGAACTCGACCGCGCATCCTGATCGCCAAAGGGAAAAACTCTGGTCGCTTTGCTCGCGTGAACGTACGCGAATTTTCAAGCGGCCGACGGATTAACGTTGGCCAACGGCCAGAGAAATCCGGCAGCATAATGTTTAATCAAAGGTTAATTAGTTTTCACGGTGAATTCGCGCGTGGCCGATGCACGGTAGGCCGTTTCGATGGAAATTTTTGGAATTAAAGGGGAATGATATTCGGGTCATATTCAGTGCCATTTACTCGCCACTTTTCACGCCACAAATTATACCCTCGACTACGCTTAAATCGGTGAATCAGGCGACATTGCATTTCTCAATGTAACTGTTGGATTTGACAGAGTAACAAAGGTTTTTTTGTAACTCAGAATCTTAACACTCGTTGTCAGCCATTGGTCACGAAAACGTGACTTCCGCGCCGCGCTATTATCGTAAAATTAATTTCAAGACCTGTATCTTTGCCTGCGTGACACTTCTGACACGCGCTTAGTTTATGGCAATTGTTCTTTATGTTATTTCTTGAAAAAAAAAAGAAACTCCTCACACCCGAAATTAATTGAGATTGTAAATTCCCTAAATTCTAAAGTCTACGCAATTGTGAGAGGCGTGAAAGATGTAAAAATCTCTAATTTGACATTTATTAATTGCACTATAAACGATTGCCAGTTTAAATATCGAGCACAAACACCGGCGATGAGGAAAACGTGCGACCACTCACGTGTTAAGAACGTTCTTTTTTAGAATACGCAACACGCAGGGAAATTCATGTCACGAAATACCAATTCACAAAGAGTAAAATGGTACTTTTAGAGAAAAGAAGAAAATTGCAAACAATTCGCAACACGCAGAAAAATTCATGTCACGAAATACCGATTAATAAAAAGTAAAATGGTACTTTTAGAGAAAAGAAGAAAATTGCAAACGATTGGCAACACGCAGAAAAATTCATGTCACAAAGTACCGATTGATAAAGAGTGTTAATTTCGATTAATAAAGAGTAAGATGGTACTTTTAGAGAAGAGAAGAAAATTACAAACAGTTCGGTTCTCGCGTTTTCGTCAACATTGGCACTGGTTAGGATTGATTGGACAAGACGGGAAACCAGAGACGAAAGGACATCGATAAAAGAACTAATGTGAAGCGTCGTGCCTCCAAGATCGTTTCTGCTTTCAATCCGCACGATTCATACGTGTTCTTCTCTGTTTGAAAAAAGCAGAATGTGCATACCAGAAGAAATGATAGATTTCCCATCAAACGTCTATTGACGTTTTTTTTTTTTTCTATTGAAAACCATGTTTTTCAAGCTCGAGATCATAAATTGGCCAACTTCTCCCCGCCGTTCTATCGCTGAATCTGAAATCTCCTGAGAATTGGCGCGATTCATTCAATAACTAGTGTAACCAATATTATACTTATAAATAAAGTAATTATAAAATTATATAATAATTATATATATTATATTAATTATAGAATAAATAAAGAATTATTATATATATATAGTTTAAATATTTTAAATAAATAGTTATTGGAATGGTAAACAACAACCTGATCAAAAAAAAAAAGGTATTGAAAATGGTAGTGAAAATGTAAAAATTGGATTAAATCCACAGATGGAATTTTTTTTCTAAATTTAATATCTTTAATATATTTATTGAAATCAATTTGTTTAAATTAAAGATTAGACTTGAGATAACTAATATGGTAAAGAAAAATATCAAGTACAATAAAATTATATATGTTATTTAATCTAAAATTTTTTAATTGAAAATTAAATGTAATTTATTATACTGTATATAATATATATACAAGCGTTCTGTCACACGAACAGACAACTCTACGATTGCTTGTGTCTCGGAAACGTTTAACGAAGATGTATCGTCCTTCGATGCGCGTATCTTTGCGCAACAGAGCAGAAAACATTAAACTACCATCTTTCTGCGAGAGAAGCAAAAAGAAAAAAAAAGAAGTATGGCACGGGCGTGGATCATTAACCAATGGCCCGGTCGAATGGCGCGTAGAGGGTGTCCTCGGTATGAAAACGAAACGAAAAAACTCGGGGGCGCAGTGAAAGAAAGATCTTTGAGATCTCTTGCACAATGGATCGACATATGTTCTTGGAACGTGTTGCCGGCGAATGGTCGAGGAGATCGAGAAACATATATATTTCAGTGTCGATGAAAGGACAGTCGGTCCTTAGAGCGGCTCGGTTCTCGCAAATAGGTGTTAAACTAACCCAATATCCTGCAAAGTTCGCGTTATAGAGAGCCAATGTCTCGGAAAATTGTTGGATCGCCAGGTTACTTGCTCCGAATGTGCATCCTCGTTCTCCCTTCTCCAAACTCTCGTCTAGCTTTGATCTCCTTAACGTGTTCCACCCACTCTACCTACGTTAGCCTCTTAGCTATAAGTCGGATCATTAACTCGTCAAACACGCGATCCAGCTCTCGTCAGCTTTTTTACGATGCTCCTCGTACTCATAGTGCGAGTGTAGCACACGCGTGTACGTGGTGACTTGCTGTTCGTGGTTGTTTTACGATCGCAGTTACACGGAACGAAGCGAAGTATCATTTGTTCGCGACAGTCGGCGAGGTCTGTACACAGCGGCGCATTCGCCGCTGGAAAATGTCAGAAGGTGACGGAAACATTCCACATGTTCCACATGATCCGCGCTTAATAAATGAAATTGAACGTAATGGATTACGCGGCCGAAGCCAAACACCCGGTGGCTCTTGTTCGAGTTGCTGTTGTGCGTTTTAAATTAATTAAGACGTGAAAATTAAAGGACAGTTCGTGGATGTTAGAGGCGGGGGCTTTGATTGTAACTCCCTCGCTTATTTGATTAACAAATTCGTCCGAATCACATATTATTCGATATACTTATTTCAATTATATTGATTGTTTTGCAGGGGATGCCGATTTACCGTCCGTCGTGTTATTAATGCGACCAACGTGCGTTGAATTTCGAATCAAGTTTATTTGAGAACGAACCAAAGAAACAGGAATGCTGATTATCAAACAAACTTGGTTAATTATGCCCATCTCAAATTAACCTATGTTCCACTGAACACAACTACCATGTTGCATACATTAATTAATCTCGTACGTGTTGCCAAATTATGTGTGTACATGTTGTGTTCGTTCGCGTAGTGTCGAGGAGTTTAATGAATCGCGGCTGATTCACGCGCGCATTTAAATCAGACAGCACGAGTAGGAGAGAAGCTCGCTGTTTCCCACCGATAAGCAGATAGGGCAACGGCGAATCGATTCCCTGGCTGCTGTATCCCAACAGAACATTAAATCATACGGTTGAACGAACGGCCATCGGCAATATGCTACTTGTTTACTAAATCACTTCTCATTGACTACTTCGCCAGGCAAATAACCGCGAACAATATCGGGGGACACTTGATTGTGCAGCAAAGCCGAAGACGCGTGCACGCGTCCCCGTTCCTTTCAACGCGTGCACGTACATACAACGAGAGAGAGAGAGTGTGTGTGTGTATATTTCTGCGTGTTTAAATATCATCCCACGGGAAGCAAGCACGACGAGCAAAAATCGCGGGCGTATTTGACAAGGCTTGCGATCACAGACCTGCGTCGGTGAATATTATAAACTCGCGAGATAACGAGTAGCAAACAGAGAAGCGGAAACTAGGGTAGAGTTTCGAAGGGATAACGAGGATGTCGAGCCTACTTTGCGGATGGCTGCAGCGCTTCGTCGCTCGTTATATTTCATTTTCGCGCGTTACGCGAAAAATCTTGGGGGAAAAAAAAAGCAACGAAAGGGATGTATATTTGGGAGAGGGAACAATTATTTCGTACATCACACGCATTCGATATTTGTATTACTGCGGCGAAGCATTCTGAATCGATAATGCACTCAAACACGACATTTCGACCGTGACGAATCTCTCTCTCTCTCTCTCTCTCTCTGACGTTCAACAATTCTCCACAATTAGTACTACTGCTTGTAGATAAAAGTAATTATTTGAGAGTAAATATCATCCACTGACGTTATTTATTTTATCAACGCGAGAGAAGAATGTAAATTTGCCGTCCCCTCTCGTCACGGTAACGCTACAACCAATAATCCTACTGGTAAATTAATTATACCGAGTCAGACTTTCGCGTCGCTCTCGCGTGAAATAATCGAGATCCGGACGACAGAATGTCGAAACTGAACGTTTCCTTCGACATATGATCGCGGAGCAATTCGAGATCGACAATGGAATAAACTCACAGAGAGATCGAATCTATCTGCTACCAACTGTTCCGCGTCGCATATTGCGCCGGCGATGAGTATGCAAAAACCGGTCGAAAGGAAAGTTGCCTGGTCATTAATACGAATTTGTCGTAACAGCGGCCACCGTCGAAATCGATGACGACTCCATTTCCAATCGCGTCTCTTCGGCTGCAATTCAGTCAGTCGGTCATCGACGGCTGAACAACTACGAGGATCATTAATTTCGTTTTTTTTTTTTTTTTTTTTTACGTTTCANCACATTCGTCACGTGTATCAGTCTGCGTAAACACGCTTTTTCGAGAACGCTTTTTGAATCTGCAAACACGGAACGTTCGTGTACAGTGTACAAGCACTATCTTTTTTTTTCTTTTTTTTTGGTTGTTCCTGCGTTCTCTGTCTTCTTATTTCCATTTGCTTTCGAGTGCAGCATGCGCGTGGTGCGCGTAACGAAAATCAAGCAACGATCCTGCTCGCAATATTTTTTAACTGGTGTGCAATATAAACACTGGGTGGATATATAACGCACATTAACGTGTATTAACGCGCGTGATCGTCAGTCGCATTGGAAACCAGGAGCGTGACGAATCGTCGGATCGCACACGTGCAGCGTACATCGAGGAAAGAGGGTGTCGAAACAACCCTGTACTTCGTTGTTCCACTTCCAATGGCGCCGCTTCCAATATGTATAGACACAGGCCGCGAAACTAACTCGGCTCCGACACTTCGACTGTACAGTTGCTTGCCACTGTTCTCGCGCCAAATGGTTCTTTGAGTACTGTTTCTGCACGTGCGCGTAATTTACGTACCCGGGGAAATTTAGAAAAATGGCAACGCCTGCGTAAGAATTTCGTACGCTGGATAGAATCAATTCTCGCAGCTGTTCGTGCTTGCGCGATAAAACTTGCAAACAACGCATGATTTCATCCATTAGTCGGAAATATTTCAATTTCAACAGTTCGTGCCATGCAACGATTTCATTTCATCTTTTGCTCAGCCTCGGAGGAAAGACTTCTGAGAAGAAGCGATTTATTCTTCGGCGAAAGTAAATTGCTTCCTTTACCCTTAAGTAGTGTCTCGAAGAAAGATATTTCCCAACTTTTTAACGATACGTCCTTTCGACAGAGTGGCTGCGCCACTGCATCATTGAAGAGTACGTGGATTGTGAACGCGTCGCCTCATCTTTTTCAACTCGACAGTTTAGGGTCGAGGACACATATTGCCTACGCTTCGAGGACTCGTCCAGGGTGACGCGTATTTGTTTTCGCTCGCTACGCGTCTAACGTTCTACGGATTCCACGTGGCGTGTCGAAGAATGGCGCAGGCGTGCAGGTGCGTTTCGACGGAGGGTAGCTCGATGGCGCGTAGCGAATCGTCCTCGTGCTTTAATTAAGAATTAAATTTTTCGTCGTTTCAGCAGGGGAGGGGAGGAAGATACCGCTTCTCTGCCGCTGAGAAACATCGTCGTTTAATTTGTCGTCTGTCCGGCCAATGGCGGAACAAATTTGATCGAACCGGCTCTCTCCTCCGATCTTCCAAGGATTCACGAGCCATTACAACGACGAATAATTGCATTCTTTGCGTTCCACGAGCGTGAGGACGAGCCAAACAAAAAGAGAACATCGTCGACGGTGATAAATAACGTATTTCAATTGACAATGGCTATTCTGCACTCTTATGCATTTATCACTAGTTATATATTCTCTGATACACACGTCGTATTTACCTATTGTTTCAATTATCCCGTGGAGTTATAGTAGCGATTGCAATCTACTGAATCATCGATTGCATTAAATTCGATTCGAATGGACTCAAAACTCTTAGATCTTGTAGATATTACATCGGATCGATTTTCGAACCAGCGAAATTATACGTTCATCTGAAATTAAATACTTTATCATCGACGTATCGAACGATCGAAAATTCATGCAGTCCGCGAAACGGACGAGCTCGTGGCATCGAAATATTCGTCGGGCTCTCGTTACCGACCGACGTACCCAAACGTCGAACGATCTCATCGTAGATCGAAAAAGAAAAAAATCGAATTGCCCTCGTGCGTAGAACCATCAATAACGTTCAACGGATTCTGAAACGACCTATAGCGACCTATAGACTCCACCCAGTTTCTCGCTTCACTGCTCCCATCTAACAAGGCAGGTTCAAGTGTCCATTGTCGGGTTATGAATACACGAAACATATTCAATCTTGACCCCCCTCCCTCCCCCTTCCCGGACAAGGCTCTCCCTTGGCTGGTTTTTTTTTCAGACCAGTTACAAAATTATGATATATCACGCGTCATTCGGACAGGCCGCGGCAATGTATGCACTGTTGCCTAAACACGCGCGATTTCGCGGACGATCGCCTTCAGCTGCATGCAACTGCAACGAGATCACATGTTTTTCCCTCCTTTTTTTTTCTTTTTCACCTTCTGTTTATCGGAGAGAACGCGAGGGGGGCTGCTGAATTGCAATTTTAAATTACAGTCGATTTTTTATAAAAATCCAGTCGCACCTACTGTAGAACAGATACCGTGTTTAATTAAATTAATTTGCAAATGACTGTTCGTAGTTCGAAATTTAAATTATTTTTTTATGATCCTGTAGTAACAGCTCCATCAGTGTCACTGTTACTTCTTGACTTTTTAATTTCTCGAAACTTTGGCTATTTCGCTGCCGTTTTCTCTAGTAAAGAGTGTCTTTAAAATATCTCTTACTGAATGACCGACAGTGTCTCTATCGTCTTCATGATCAGGGTAAAGAGAAATTGATTATCGCTCGAACAATTCCAACGATGGCTAACCCAACCCACCATCCTCGAAAATCAAGCACGAGCAATTAAGCGATTGTTCGAAACGGCTGGCATCGAGGCGTTTCATTTTGGAGTGCATCGTTGCACCGCAACTCTATAATTGCAAACAGTTAGAGAAGGTGTTCTATCACGTTGCGCGCGGCGACAAGCGCACCGGTGCACACGGCTGTCCTCGATGTAACGAGGTGCTCCACCTCGAACGAACCGGCAGCCCCAGACAATGGATCATGCATCGCAGCATCGAAACTGTCATATCACGCGTTTATTAAGGCTGCAAAGTTCTCGCGAAAGATTAATTCGATCGAGAGGGCAGACCTCCCGTGGTTCGCCTGCCGTATAACGATCGTGAAATTATTAGTTTCCGAGGCGCGATGAATATGCAGCGCATGAATCTGCGGGTTCTTAGCGTAATGAATCTACGATGATGCGATATTAATGTCCCGAGTCGGAGAGCAATACGATCAGCTACGCTCGAAATCCCTCGGTGGCGTGGCGTGAACGACGTTTTAAACGATTTTAAGTTTAAAACGTCGTTTAACGAAAGAACATCGACTCGATATCTGTATCCTTTACCACACGATTTCGACTCGTATTTGTTTCTGAAGGTTTTCCTCTTTACGTTGACAGAGGAGAAATTTAATTTCGTGCTTAGTTTCTCAACTTCAATAATTTTACTTGGCCTACGAAAGACTTGTTTCAGAGAAATCGTTACTACGAGTTTGAAAAAAAAAAGAAAATGATCACGAAGCCAACGTAATAAAACATATTATGCTACGAGAAGAGCATCGTTGATATTCTCAAAACGTTCGTTTCCTTCGATTTCAAGTTTCGAACAATAGTTATTTGCGACACGGTGAATTCCGCGCGTCCTCGCGACGGCTTTGCTTGATCAAAACGCTGGGCCAAAGATTCCTCGCCACGTATTCCAGATGCTTCTGGTCCCAGCTGTATCTGCTAGTCGCATCTATACCGCTCCCTTCGTTTCTAATTTAATAAACGTCGTCTCCTGAGAGGAAGCTGCGGTTGCGGTTCATTCCTGGGAAAGACGGGTATCGCCGAGAGGAAGATTATTTTGATACTTGCTACACAGTATATGTCAAAGTAAATCAATTTCGCCGATTCGACGAGATGGAATTCTCCGAAAGTCGTGATGCAGTTTGTAACTAAGCCCGTGCTGCTCTTTTCTTCAGAAAAAGAAAAAGGAAAACCACGGTTTCTCCTATCCCTGGAAAGCAAAAAACTGAAAACTATGCAAGAATCGTTCCTCCGTAAGAAAGCTTCGACGTGAATTTCCGTTGTCCACCGTCTAGAAGTTTCATTCATCTGCAACGTAAGGCAACTCGACAGGCTCGCTCGGAACTTTGACAAATAGAAATTTATAACAGAAGAACAGAGAACCAGTGCGGATTATTTCGAACTGACCGGAAGAGATTTCTCTAGCGACTTTCCTTAGCTGTCCCGGCACGGATAGGATTGATAAATTGAAAAATATGCCGGATAACGTTAATACGATGTAACGGCGCGCGCGCGGAGTCGTAGATTATTCCAAGAGCTTTGAAATAATCCTCGCTGCTTTTCCATTACGCTTACATTTTTCACATCTCTTTCAAACCTCTTGGCTAGCCTGCGATGTTATTCTTTTCAATATATGACGATTTCGCTAATAATTGTCTAAGCCAATGAGTTACGATCTATTTCTAAGCTCTCGAGCTGCACGCAAACTCGACAAGGTTCTCGAGAGAGTATCGCAATATCAAAAAAATGTAGAACGAAATCGCACCACCGGCCGCGAAATTCGACGACTCACTGGTGAGAAACAGTTTCTGGGAAAGGGACAATTGCCGGTAGGGAGATTTGGAATTCAGTGGAGAATTACGAGCATCCGGCAGTCCTCTATTGCCTCGAGAATACGGCGGAGGAGGCGAGGCGTCGCCTGCAGAGTTTAAGAAACTCTGACAAATAAAAATTTACGAGCGAGAGAGCGTGCCGGCACTCCAGCCGAGGATTTGCCGCACTTATATCGCTTATAAAATTAGAACCTCGTAAAGTGTTCACCTCAAACGCTTATTTAATGATCTCACCCTCTCCGCGTTAGTATCGTCAAAAATTTCACGTGAACGAGTGAACTCTACGACATAAAGAATGTCCAAACGTAAAGAAGCTGTCAACGAATAATCATCGAGGCGAGAAACAAGCTGGCTCATCGACCGAGTAAAATTTATCACAAGACTAATCTATAATCCACTGCAATGTTGGATTTGAGTGTTGCTGCTCGTCTCGGTACATCTTTTTATAATTTTGTTTACGGCAAATCGAAAGGAGGGAGGTTTCGGAATTTGCCCTATGAATAAGTGTTCAGGTCACTTTTCGGGAGACTATTAAAATAAATCTCACTTTGGAATACCCGTATAAGGTTACAAGCAGTAATCGGAAACATTTTTTGGTCAATGGTAAAAAAAAAAAAAAAAGAGAAAAAAGAACAGCCACTATGCACATTCAGTTCGATTACTCGTTTCTCGATAAAACGGCCATCAGAATGGGATAGTTGAAACGAAATTATCGCGAACTATGCAGTATCGGTATTACCACGAAAACCGGGTCAGACTACGTTCACCGCTATCCGGATATCTCAATTACGACCCATTGACCTATAAAGTGCTAGAGTAAACTTAACGCTCGTCGACCGCCACTTACGAATTCGACGGCTCGATTTGCGCTTAATTCACTTAATGCCGCGTCATGTACGGCCGATGGATACGGTCAACAAGTGACTGATTATGGATGACGTTGTAAACGACCTCGGATTCGTGTTCGCGTGGTGATAGTAGTTTCGGGTAGCCTGCACGCAATGGCGCCAAGCAAGCTTCGAAACACTGTGCAACTTCCTAAAATCGTAGAAATCGTCACTTGGACTGGTGAACCGCTGATAGTTTCACGATTTATCTCGTCGTCTAAACGAAAAAGGGAGAGGATATAAATACATTGACGTTAATCGCGTGTCACTTGTCCTCTCTGATGGAAATAAATCTCTCAGCCGTTCTCTCATCGTCGCGAGGTGAAAAGACGAGAGTCGAAGGTGCAAAATAACGATGTACTTACGCACGTGATGTAAGGTCGTCGTCCTTTGCGGGCAAGCTGAGCGATTATTATGCGTCGTTGTGTTATCGTTACGTGCAACTTGGTTGTCAGAAGTTTGCGGAAGGAACCGAGGAGGAATGAAAGAAGACCGAGGACCGAAGCACAAGCCACAAAAGGAAGCCGATTTTTGAAAGGAAGTAAATGATTCCCGAAGCAAAAGCGCTTTCATGCGGCTGCCGGTTGATTATCACTTGAC
>NIPQ01036244.1:0-11336 GCA_002806875.1 Lepidotrigona ventralis hoosana
GTACCTTACGAATTGCAATACACTCGTCCGCAATAATAATCCGCTTTCGTTCTTTGCACCTATCAAGTTTGAAAATTGCCTCGTGTCCATTTATATTCGTGGAAAGCTGTTCGAACACTCGCTCGAAGAATTATCGACGCTTTCGAACTGTTCAAACTTCGTGGCAGCAAAGTCGTACTAGAATACCTAGTCGGCCTCGTTTCAAAACGTGTAACATCAAGCCTTTATCAACCTTGAGTTCCTTTCTTCCAATCATGTGTTTTCACCGGTCGTGCAGCAGGCAGAGGAACGAGGAGGGTGCCTTTGTCATCGAGGATTGTAAAAATTTGAACGATCAAAGTCATTGAGAATTCTTTTCGTGACTCGACCTATCGTAATCTTGAAGACTGAACTCTCCTTGAAACTTGTACAATTCTTCTTTGTCATTTTTATTGAACCTTGAACGCCAATTCAAATATTTTATCGTTCATTTTGTTCAATAAAATGGCAAAAAAAAAAAAATCGTACAGCAAGTTTCAAAGGGTCGTTGCAGAGAAGAGGTTTTTAATCTTCAAGATCATGGTATGATTTGACCATGAAAAAAAAAATTTGAATTTTTACGATTTTCGAGAACAGAAGTATCCTTGCTTTCCCACTTGCTGCATAATGTAAAAACATCTTTAAAAAGAACTAACGTAAGATTGTCAAAGTGAAGACTTCTTCATCCTTTAACACGAAGCCGACTAAACTGTTATACGTTTTCTTTTTTTTTTTTTTTTTTAAAAGTTAAAATNAAGTTACAATAAAATCGAGTATAGTCTCATAATTTTCCATCTGTGGTTGTACAATTACTTGCATTAATATTTGTACACTAAATACTAAAACTGTTACAATTTCGTGAAACAATAAACCTGCGTTTTAAAGCTTGAAGCCACTATTTCGATATTCGTGAGTTGATTTTACTCTAAGATGTTTTTCACATCACGTAGCAGCTGAAGACGAAGATAATATAAATTGTCATAGTATGTAAAAACATTGAGAAAATTTTACATGACTGAATCAACAATACATTCAACCCATTTGCATTACAATTTAAATTGCAGGTTATAGTTTATCAAATATCGACTTCAATATTTACTACTCTATTATTGCCAACTATTATTTACTATTCTCTATTATTGCAATGAAATATCAGAATACGAGGCAGAATACATAATAATCATAATCGAATCAGTGAAAATTATTTGATTAAAATTTTAATTTGAATAAAATTTTTTGATTAAGAACAATCTTTTAAATGCTTCAGTCAACAGATTATTACATGGTAACTGTAACATAATTATTAAAATATAGTAACTAGAACTATTAAGAAATATTATTGAAATAACATTACTATATAAATTATTAGAAATAACTAAACTGATTCTATCGATTGGTAGTTTCAATAAAAAAAGATATGACAAAGTATTAATAATTTCTCATTGAAATTAATTGCACCGTAAAACCACGAAAACAATTCGTATCAGCTAGAATAGCAACAGTAACAGGATGGTAAAATTTTTCTGAAAACATCCTACGAAACGCTGCGTTTTTCTTTTTTCTCACTTAACATGCAAACGATAAAATGTCATTCCATGTGTGTGTTTCGAAAGAGGAGGCTTGCTGTAAGCGATATCTCGTTTTACGTTTTAAATAAAAAAAAAATTTCTTTCTTCAAATTTAATAAACATTGGCGTCTAGTGACAATAGTTTAACTAAAATAAAATTTTGTATAGTATCAAAAGACATTACTTGCCGGCTCTCCTAATACTTACGCAACATTAAGTATTTCAACAGTTTACAATATCGCATGCAGCAAACGATAAAGCTCGAAGCATCTCTCTTCGAAGTACAGTGACACGCACGTGGAGTCTTAACGATATAATAATTTCATCGAATATAATATGTCCGAAATTCGAAGACGAGTGACCGTGCCTCGACCAAGAAATCCAGAGCGGTGTTCGATTCATCGCTTATTGCACCGTCGTGCAAAACAGGAATATAGCAATAAGAAAAATTACTAGGACACTTAGGGGAGGGCAGAGAGAGAGAGAAAGATGCAATATCCATATTAAAATTTTTCCTCCGATGCTTCCTTCGCCGATAGAAACAACGTTCGCGTCCGTGCTCACGGGTTCGTCAACGCGCACAGCGTGAAACGACACAGCGGAGTCGCGAGTGTACGAGGCCGAGCGTCGACCTAAATACCCCGGCGACTCTGCTCCCGATTACAGAGTCCGTGATCTCTCGACTCGTCGTTGAGACAGGCCTGCCTCGAATCCACCACGGTCGCCGAGAACCGGTAAAACTAAAATCGAAAAAGAGAGAGACTTTCTCCGAGCCAAACGCGTCTAAATCGATCTTGATCCCTCCATGCATGATCTCTCACACGTGTCCCGTGTTCGCGACACCACGTTCGCGATTTCGATCTAAAGAGATCGAAAAAGAGAGGAGAGGGAAGAGAGGCTGTCAAGTGTTGCGTCGTTGTTAATTAATCCTATGCTAATCGCGTTTCACGCGTTTGTCGCGAGCGAGTGAATAAATCGGCAAGGTCGTCGAGGCGGCCTTCAGTTAACGAATCGCTGGCCTCCGTGTTACGTGCCAACTCTTTTCATAAGGAGAACTATCTTCTCTCAACTGTCTGTCCGTGAGGTGAGTGTGTGAGTCTCGTCCCTGTCGCTCGCCACCTTCGAACACGAAATCGTTGAAGCTCATAGCGAGCCTTCGCTTTCCTAATTTGCCTAATTGTGCGATCAGTGGCAAGCAGTATCGGCGAAACTGGCGCGTTCTATCGTTTCCTTTAAATCGAATTTCAGCGTTCGTGCGCGATCGCGTGATTATACGTGCGGGAATGTTGTTTTGAATACGCGAGGCATTCGATACGTGTGAGTATCAGAGTAGAGAAAAAGAAGACGTTCTCAGCGTAAATATAAGAGCCTCGATCGTCTTGGCTCGAGGAAAATTGAAACTGAAATTGAGAAATGATAATTCGATGTAACAAACAACAATTTGTCGTGCATAAACGTTTCAAGGATCGATGCAACGGAGTTTATAGCACGGTGATCGTTTACGGTGCTAATTCACCGCACCTGCAGATCATCCAGTAACCTCGTTAAACGCGTCTTTCTAAACGTTCGTCCTCGCTGTTGGCGAACCAGTTGGTTTCACCTGTTTCCCAGCTGTTTCTCATCTCCCATCACCGTCCACACACACACGTACACACACGTTTCGAGTATAAAATTCTTGCCGATACTGGAACGTTCTCGTAGGTTTCAACTGGTCGTTGAAAAGCAAACGGTGAATTGTCAAGAATAATTAGGCGAGTACACTTAATGACTACTCTGATATACATAAATTTTTGCTGCTGAAAAATGACCCCGAAAGATGTCCGACAACTGACAATCGCTGAATACAGACATATTTCTCCACTTTAGTTGATTTACTCCCTCAACTGCAGTGCGTACTCTATCGAGACTAACGTTATAAATGATCGAGCGAATCGGCACACGGCGAAGAATTAACGCGTGATCGGTGGGAAATTGGGCGAACTGTTGGGTGAAATCGGCGGATCTATGCACGCGGTTGATTTTTATCGCGAGAGGCGAGTGAGAGGAGGATCAGAGAGAACGTTGCACGAGAAAAGCGTGCGAACGGAACGACCCTTCACGAGTCCTCGTAATAATGTTCGTTGCACAGGTGGATCGTTGGTGTACATATCTCGGTCTCTGCGCTCTTTGTTCGCCCCTTCGATCCGTGCGTTCTTTCATAGGTTGGACGCTTACAGCTTTTAACAGAAGTAAACTTTAATAGCAGAAGTGTGTAGCAGTCGAGTCTCAAGTCGGTGGAATTAACTTCCCTTGGCAAACGGACGTCACTTGGCAAAGTGACGTACAAGTGTACTATTTTAAGCGGGGAGAAAATAAACGAACGAATTTATTTGGGGGAAATGAAACGACAGATACGTAGGGAAAAAGCAGAGAAAATTTAAACATAATTAAATCCGTGGTTTTTTGTGACAAATCGTTTATTAATATTTAAGTAATTAGAGGGAAAACTGAATAAATTTGAATATGACGATGACAAAGAGATATTAAGTTTTCTCTGAACTTGCACGCTATTATGACTCGATACTCTATAACTCCCTCACGGTCTCATGTTTGTCCGAAATCTTACCCCCAAAATCTTTGTCTTCGCACGTACACACATACCATGCTCTCATATTTTTAAGACCTGAAATTCGTCGTTAAAAAATACTAATTTCTGCACAACTTTGAGTAGTTTTCGCCCTTTGAACATCGATGATTGATAAAGAAAAAAATTCGAGTCAAATATGTTTTTGAAAACTACATTTATGACAAATTTCATCACAATCGATGATTCACGGTATGTTCTCTTGTTAGATCGCAGAGGAAGAAATTCCAAAAAAAAAATGACACTTTCTCACCCTCCTCCCACAGATATAGAAAATATCTATTGTCAATATATATTGTCGTAAAATTATTCAATTTGATTTAATTCATTTGATTCAAACTTCGGAAGAATTGCTTCTTGCATTATACAAGAAAAATAACAAGAGCAAGCGTAAAGGTGAGAATCAAGGACAGTATTACAGTACAGATGGAAATAACGGAACAGGACAGGAATAATAGGTAGAAGATAAATGGAAAGAATAAATAAGGTAAAGTAGTAAGCAGGAAAAAAGAGCTGCGCAACAAGGTGCGCCAGCGAGTAAAGGGGATGAGTTACAACGAGTTAGCCAAAGACGTCACTCACGTTGACCAGAGAGAGTTCTTTTTAAAATTATGTCCCACAATTACTATTACGAATATTCTGATTAGCAACGATAGTTACAAGCCTTGGAAAACGTCATTAGCTCAAATTATCGAAATTTAAATCAACGCCACTGTGATTCTCGACCCTTCGAATAACGATCGATGCTCGACAAAGATTGGATAAAGAGAAAAAAGAAAAAGAAGAAGAAGAAGAAAAAAAGAAATCATAACGACCATGGTGTTCCATGGTAAGGTCGAAGTGATCTGGGGAAGCGCGATAGGGGAAAACCCTCGACGAGCCAAACATTCTGGTGGCTGATCGTTCGTGAGCCGGTCCCCGTAATTAAAGGCTAAATTCAACCCTCATGGGCGTTGTCGGGCTCCCGCCGTGCGTCGCGCTCCGACGACGAGGGTGTACTTTAGCCGTCAAACTGTTCGTAATACGCTCCCCGTATCCATCGTTACTGGAACCCAACGTTTAAATCGCAATGGGAAGAAAAACAAAATCAATAACGACGAAAGAATATTCGAGCTCTGTGTAGCAAGCAAGTGCAACCGTCGAGGCACAGTCGAAAAAAAAATAAAAACCAAAGGCAAATCGAATTTTCAACCTGTGCAGACGGGAGAAGAAGAGATATTCACGTTGCGGACGTTCAATAATTCACGAGCCAAAGGATCGAAAACGTAATAGAAAGCCGTCGATCTAGCCTAGCCGAAGCTTTCCATTTTTAGCCAATGTACAGTCGAACGTCGACAAAGAGGGAACTAGTGCTTTGATCGAGCGTTGTTCGGCGAATTATATTTCGATGAAAATACTAGGGAATCGCTTCCTGCCGCTTCCTGGGAACGAATTCTCAACGCGCGCGGGAGGCACGGAGGAAGACAGCGAGAGAGAAAGAGAGAAAGAGAGAGAAGTTCTCTCCTTGGTGGAGAGAACTCCTGCTCCGATTAAGCCGTCACACCGGGCCACTCGACGAGACCACCCTCCGACGCAATTGCATCGCAGGAGATAAAGAGCCACCGGTTCGCATTCATTCTCCCCGCCAGGTTTCCACTGCTCGCGAGTACGACTGTAGTTGTCGATGTTGCGAGTCGGCCGCCGTGCTCTCCAAGAGCAGATTCGAAACGTTTCGCCCTGCGAGACAAAGGACGAGACAAAGAGCGACGACAAAGGCGATTCGACTCGAAAGAGCGAGCGAGCGCGCGCAAGGGAGAAAAAGAGAAAGAGAGAGAGAGTGTGTGTGTGTGTGTGCGAGGTACATCGTCGAGGGACAGGCAAGCGTCACGGAGTGGAAAAGCGTATCGCGGGGGTTAAGGTATTGATCGTGCTTCCCCATCGTGCATGGGGGTGGCTTCGCGCGCGGCGACCCCCATAGCCGGTTGCGTCGCCATTACAGCGCCATGGATCGCAAAGGGACGAGGCGGCATCGATGGTAAAAGCGGCCCAACTTCTCGAGCCACGGACCGTAGCAACGCGCGAAGGGGCAGCGAACGGAGAGAGTCTTTTTCATGCGCACCACCCGCCTCTGGTTGACGGGAGAGAAAAGAGTGCCGCCGGGGTCTTCCACGACTCGGGGTGCGACGAGGACGGTGGCCAAGCGTAAGCTTGCCTGGACGGGGACGGCGGGTGGTGAATGAAAGAGGAAGAGGGAAGGAAGAGGCAAGCGAGGAAAAGAGACAGAGGCAGCGAGAGCGTACAAGTCGCGTGCACGGGCAGAAAGGTCTGTGTGGTTCGCGGCGAAGCTTCCGGGCACCGCGCAAGCTCCAAACATCTTGTTTACATTCGACGAACGCCGCAGAGGAAGCACGTTGTTGCTCTCGAGGAAAATACACCGGGACAGTTAGCGAGAAGCGTGGTAGCTCGGCCTCGCTGCACCGTACCCGTTGCCGTTTCGTGATTCACTCGACCGCTTCGACCAGAAGGAAGGAACGCGCCGCGCTTCTTGCCAGATAGAAATCGTCGGGGGTGCAAAATTGAACCAGGGGCCATCTCCGTGACTCATGGCGTTCCACCGGCGCATCGTCGTTGCTTAATGGACGGGTGAGTATGCTTCGCGTAAGTGCACGTCGAGTGGCTTTTTCGGTTACGCTGTCACTTCCTCCCTTGTTTGCCTCGTTCGCGCGCCTCTTACTTCCTCCATCCCGCCTCTAATTCGTCTAATTTCTTCCTAAACGACCGACTGTTCAACGCTGATCCGTTTCCTCCTTCGTCATAACAATTACGAGGGACAACGGTTCGCGCAATTTCTCTACAGCTTTGACGGAAACGAACGGCAGATTTGCGTCGGCAAATTTTTCCCGCGCTCTTGCGTCTAATGACGCACCCTATAAGGTGTTCGGTGAAACGCTCACCAACCACGCTGCGACAACGCTCGCTCGTTCCTTCACCCTTGCCTCTGCGCGAACATCCTACAATTTAATGAACCGGATCGATCCGTCGAATTTAAAAAGGAAAAAAGAAAAAAAAAATTAACGAACGAACGTGTGTAATTGTCGTCTGCAGCCTCGAATGGGAATTAGGGTGGTTCCACGGCGGACGCGATTATGGCCAATTGGAGAATTTATGGCTTGGCCATGTCGGGACGCGCGCGAGAACGACGCGATAAAAGAGCAAAACGACTCGCTGTATTTCGGGTTTTTTTTTTTTTGCGCGCCCGNTTTTTGCGCAACCGTTTCGCGGTCAACGACTTTTTCACGGCAAAACAATTTCCACGCGAGCTTTATCGATCTCCAAGCCAGTCGCGTGTAACGAACGCATCAGGTACCGGTGTACATAACATACAGCCGGGATAATAGCGTCGGAAGTCGAGCTATTTACTTGCGCAACACGCCGTCCGATTACGGGATAACGTTCCGCTAATCGATAAACGAATGTGACAGACAGAATCGGCGTTTAATTATCGTCTCCTACACGTCTCCAATCCGTTTCTTTCTCGCACCTTGTCTTCCTGCACTTTTATTCCGCTTTCGCTTTCTCACTGTCGCGCGAAAAAAAAAACTTCACCTCAAAGTGCACGTCTAATCGTATGTTTGAACGTAATTTTAAAACTGCACGTCCAGTTAAAGTATTCGTCGAAAGGTCCCCAATCGTAATCGACAGCGACCGATTAACACGTTACAGCAGAGAAAAAATGGCGAACCCGAAGTTCGTCGAGCGAAAATCGTCGGTTCTGGCAACGATTCGCGAGCCGAGAGTCGAGTCCAAGGTCCTGTAAATAAAAATCACGATCTCGTTGGAATACGTACGCGAAAGATCGTCGACGTGTGTGTGTGTGTGTGTGAATGTGCACGCATGTATACCGGGTGTCTAGGTTCATCGGGCCGTGGCATTGAACCGTGCTGCCGAGGTCGGTGGAGAAGTTGGACGAGGGGGTTGGAAACGGAACGTAGGAAGGGATGGCCGACCTCCGCCAACACGCACTCCCCTTCCTTTTCGACGGTCGTGAAATATCCTCGTGCGCAATTCGCGAACGAAATCCATAAAAACTGCACGATCCGACGAGAGACTCTCTAGAATTTGGACAAACGAAATTTTTCGAAATTTAGAAAGATCGCTCGGCTCCCCGCTTGTATCGTTGTACAAATTTCTCGAGTTCGACGACTCCGCGATCGCGCGAATAAATCGTTACGTGCCGATTGATCGACATCGACGGACAAACAGAGAGAGAGTTGCGTCTAATCCGACACAATGTTCTTTTCACTTTGAGGCGAGGACTCGGATGGCAATAGTAATCGGCGACGGCTGGCATACGTCAAAGTGTCTCGCCGCGCGGAAGGACGCTTCGCGGCGCTCGAGATTAAAGCCGCGAAAAGGAGAAGAATTCCCAAGACGTGTCCAACACACGTGATATTTTCAGACTGGAAATTCTCTCGTAACTCGTGCCAAGCCTCCGGTCGAAACGAGCCGGGAATGAAGGGAACTCTGTGTTCGCGTCTCGCGTTCGAACACGAGTCGAGCGAATATCGACAACCAAGACAAAGAAGAACCGGTTCGTTCTAAAACTCTTGCCTCTCGTAGAGAAGTGCTCGTGATATTTGTCCGTGTGTGACGCGCGAATATCGTCAGGCAGGAGTGCGTGTGCCGATCGATGGCGAAGAATTTCGCGGACGCGGGAAGCGTGAAGCGACGAGAGCCGAGGGGAAGCCGCGATTCGCCAGGAGAAAGGAACGAAGTATCGGGTCGCCCATCATAAAACCACGATTATTCGTGTGCGAGCCGCCAATCGCGACGCGAGTGCCTCGCCACGCGGGCTCGCAATTACGAGATTTTCCGTTTCGAGAGGGTTGACGGTGGAAGCTGGCTGGGAAAGCCAGACAGAGATTTCCTCGCGTTTCGACGACCAGCATCATCCAGGTGGCACGACGACGAACCGAGGCGAGGTCTCTTTACCAGTGGAAGTTTATAGATCGTCGATTGGTGATCGAAGATTTAATTCTCGAGTCGAGTTTTGACAGTGAATATATACATATATATTTTTTTTCTTCTTTTGTTTCGTGACGAACCGTTCGTGAAACGAGGCCGAGATTCATTATGGAGGTAAGAGTCTGATAAAAATAGACATTTCAACATCAATTGAATCTTACTTCACTGAGATTACAAGACTCGAAGATAGAAGACCTCGGGATTAATTGGTCGAGAAAGTTGACTGAAAGATAGATGTTAAATTTAGAGTTCTTTCTTCCGATCGAGGAACATTTGAATCTAAATGTCTCTGATCGAACCGCAATTTCTCCTTCGTTGTTCCACGAATCGTGACGCTTTTCGCGGTCCGGTGAAAGCTCGTGCCAGTTGCGAGGATCGCTCGCGCAAACCGACGGTAATGGATCTCTCTCCTTCGTAATAGAATTTTTTTCTCAAGGCGACGTGGGATCCGATCGAATGTCGTCTCTCGTTTCACCACGCAGTTTGGTCGGTTCTCTGAGGCACACTCGTCTAAATACTCGTTTGTCGGAAAATATCGAGCGAGAACTCGACGCGCGCCTTGTTCCCGATTTCAACGCGCCATCCATCCCGACGACCCAGTTTTTCCCTTCAAACATCCCTCTTCTCTCCGACACGTTCTTTTTTTTTCCTTTCCATTTTTCCCGTCTTTTTTTCTTCTCTCTCTCTCTCTCCTTCTCTTTTTTTTCTCCAAGCACCGCGCGCGCATTCGCCGCTTCGTGGAACCGGCAGAAAATACCGAGAAGCGCGGAAAGCGGATAATATCGGACGAGAGGAACAATGGCAGTTGCAATCATCGTAATTACCGCGATTATTATCGCTGCCGCGATATCGGTCTTCCCAAAGCCTCCACCTCGACATCTGTGCCTCGAATTTACGACCGCATTAATGCCATAGTCGAAGAACGCGAATCCATCAAACGTGCACAGTCCAACGATCCAACGTTTCCCGTAGAACGTGAAACTCTGAGAGAGAGCCAAAGGTAGATTGGATTCAATGAACTCGTAACCCGAATGAAAGTCGAATGTTTTGCTGCCGCTTAGGATCGCGGAACAATAAGTGTTTGCGATTCTCCGGCTCGCTTATACGTAACGTTACTTGCTCCATTCTCTCGGAATCAAAGCGAAACGCGATATCGCCATTTCAGTTAAAGTCAACTATTTATCCCGGTTCTGTCTGTCTCTTTTAACACCTTTGTTGTCTGTTTCTACTTTGGTTAATTATTTCATTTCCCTTCGCTTTAATCGTTCTTACGCGAACCTCCTCGCTTATTCTTCTCGCATAAATGTCAGACGATTTGTGTCAATCATTTTTCGGAACATAAATTTCCTCTTCTTCACCTTTGTTCGTCCGTTGACACAGGCTTTTCACTCCAAATTAACTCCTTTGCAGATCAGATTGATCTCAGATTTCAGATCTGAACTCAAAAATGAAGCGACTTATTATTTCTACTCTGCAATGATGAAAACCCATTGAAAAAGTTTTTTGAAAAATTAAATTCTGCGCGAGAAATATTTTGGCTGATCCTTCAAATCGTTTTGTTGCAATTATCATTCGCACAAATTGTCATCATTATTTCATGAATATGTATACAAAACTACTTCACGCAGCGATAGATGAATCTACATAGATGTATATAAATACTTGTTAAACTTATTGTGTTACAGTGTTACAGTGTTAAACTTATGTCGTTTCACGTTATTTTTTGTTCAAGTATTATTACACATACAAGCAAGAAAATTATTATTTCGGAATAATAACTTTATATCGGATTTTATTTTCATTAGACGAGAAAACAAATTTGGTAGAGAAACTTGATTTGCAAAGAGATGAATACGATCTACAAAAGTGCAAAATAATAATACCTTGAAAGTACTTTATGTTAACTTGACGTCGTTTTACGTTGTTTATTATCGTTAGATTATTATTACAAGAAGATTTTTTAATTCTCATTAGAACAAACTTGATTCGCAACAGGGTGAGTCTGATCTGAATACAAAATGGTTAATTCGAAGATTCGCAAAATCTGCAACAACAATGACGATGATATCTCAAAAGCAGGCATCCTTGTACATAAGCACTTTACGTTAATGTTATTTTTCGTT
>NIPQ01036252.1:0-11608 GCA_002806875.1 Lepidotrigona ventralis hoosana
TTTACCAAAAAAAAAAAAAAAAAAAAAAAAAGAAATTACTTGTCACGACGCCATATTCTCTCGCGATCATTGGAGAAATCTTGAGTCGCGAGTGTCGCCTCCTGAACAAGCCTGTGTTTCGAAAACGAAACGTTTTTTTTTCCTCCGTCGGGCGTAAAAATGAGACTAATTATATCGCGCGCGCGAACGATTAGGCCGCGAACACGTTTCCAAATCGCTCGAGATATCTAATTGGATCGCTGGAAACCAGACCGCTGACGCTATCAGGCACACGTGTCCGCGCGAATTGCCGATTTCCCCTCCACCATCCCCCCTCCCTCATGTTTCTGAAATTTTTGATCGACATTCCGCGAGTACTGACGCGAGTGCCAACTGAACGTTAATTAAATCGGCGATAAGGTGATTCCTCGATCGCGCGAACGAAAAAAGAACCGTCGACTCTCTCGACTGGTGAAATCGTCGAAGCGTCGAGAGAAAGTCAGTACACGTTTCGTCTGTGGCTCTTTCTTCGATCGTTAAATAGCAGAATCGTCGGTGCAAGTTTCCTTCAAGTTCGCAGACAATGCTGCTGAATATTTTCTCAAGGTGGTTATTAGGTGGCAATTAAGAACTGGTCGCGACACGTATTGCCGCGCTGTTGCTGTCACACGGCTGTCAGACGGCGCCACCATAAAATGTCAGGACCTAACGAGTGCCGCGTAAATGAAGAACGTTAATGCGGATTGACGGCAGGCGAACAGGATTTGATTGAAACGTTCCGTGGCTCTGAAGGTATTCGCATGCAATTCGCTGCACGCCTCGCAAAAAATTCCATCGGCTTTGAAATTTACACACGCGATTTACTGGGAAACAAATCGAATTAATCATTTAGCGCTCGGCTAAGCTTGGGTTCTCGTGCTTTTAGAAGAAACGCCACTTCAAACGATAAAATTCTGCTTCTACAAAATGGTAAGAACACAGTAACGTGCGGATGGAAAGTACAAATAGAAAATCCTTGAAATAGCAGACAAGAAAATCCGTCTCTAAAATTTCTAAAGCCATTTTTCCTAATGAACGACTCCACCATTCAGTTGTACCAACTCGATCTTCGTCGGAGTCAACGAACCACCCTGCGTATAAAAGGCCTGGCGAACGCGCTGTCGCAAAAATGTCCGAATGCAACGTGTCTCGGTGTGGAACCGAGCTTCTCTGAAAACCGAGAATCTTGTTAAATGACATTAATACGATGGCCACTAGACGGACGAACGAATTGGGTTCAACTGAACGCGTTACTGTGTCGCTAAATATATGTGTGTGTGTGTGTGTTTGTGTGTGTGTATTTGCATTCATGCAGCGAACCTCACCGCCAAGAAATAATGCATTACGATCAGTTTATCGAGCAGTGACAGTTGAAGTAAATCAGTGCGCGAGACAGGGGATGCCAGCTAATAATAAGAACCGTTTTTGCGACCACTGTCGTTCCTGTCACACTTGACACTGTCTGCTTTAAAGCTATTCTAATCGACTCCGTTCTGCGGGTTCTCCTTCTGTCTCGTTATTTCGGTCACTCCGTTTTCTTTGATTCTGCGATTGTTAGATCGTCGTTTTTTTTATCTACTTGTGGGGAAGAAAGAATAACGCTACGTGATTTAGATGTTCGTTAATTGATAGATTTAGAATGAAAGAGAAGTGAGAAGTTTTCGTCAATTAATTTAGATTTAAAATCATGACAAGCTCTTTATTTCAAATCTGACGAATGAAAATCTAAATCACGTTATTTATTTCACGACGATTACTGCCTGTTCAGACGAAAATTCCATTTCTGTCTCGTCATTTCATTTTCTTTGATCGTGTACGAGGAACGTCGATGATTGTTAGATCGTCGTTTTTTATAGAAAAAAATAACGCGTGATTTAAATTTTCGTTAAATAGTTTAGACATAAAATAAAAGATTATGAGAAATGTTACAAACGATTGCTACGTGTTCAGACAAATTCTACTTCTGCCTCGTCATTTCGATCGCTTCATTTTCTTTGATCATATACGAAGAACGTCGACGATTGTTAGATTATCGTTTTTTACTTGTGAAAAAAAAATAACGCGATTGTTAGATGTTCGTCAATTAGTTCAGATTTGAAATAAAAAATCGTGAAAGGTTTTTCCTTTATCCTGAGTCAATGAAAATCTAAGTCGCGGGAGGTCTTTTTATTTTAAGTCCAAATTTAATTAATGAAAATGTCCCCAAAATCTTACAAATTCATTTATTCCCTCGTATTCGAGCATGCGACAAAACGGAACTCCATGGGCTGCGTAGGTTGAAAAAATTCCGCCAAGAACTTACTGTTTCGTAGAGAAGCTGATGTCACATCGTCGAGGGCTCGATCGACGATAAACGATGAAACATCGCTCGCGGTTGACCCTCCGAGCAGATCGATCAATCTTCCCGTAACGAGAATGACTCGTCGAACATTGACGATTTCGTTACGCAGAAGAGAAAGAGAGAGAGAGAGAGAGAGAGAGAGAGAGACCTGTTAGCAGTCCACGTCGATGACGTTCTCACTCGGTTATCTAACACTTTCGCAGAGAGTTCGATAGTAGATTACACTCACGCGGGCCGACAACCATTCTTGCGATAACGTTCGACGTGGTCTCGTCGTAGATTATACTGCACTTGAACGTCACCACCGAGCGAGCTCTTACGTATCGATGACGTGCGTCATCGCCACCTACGAATCCGATAATTCGCGGTAAGCGAAGGTGGGAGAGGGGGGGCAAGGAAGAAAGGAAAAAAAAATATATGGGAACGTCAGTGATCTGTGGAGCGTCACGCTGGCCGGCACTGTTTCAATAATATTTATACCGACCACCCCCGCTGTCTCGAGGAAGAATGTTATTTTCTCAAGCGTGGGTGAAGGGGAGTGCGTAATAAACGATGGAGTTGAATTTCGGTTGATTGACATTCGCGGTATCTAATCTAGTCCCGACATTTAGAACTCGCTACGTGCCCCTCGTGCGAAACGGGACGTCTGTTCCATTCGTCAAGCTTTCCCCATGGCTGCACATATCAAACATGTTCAATTGTCAATTTATGGTATTTGAAATATCAATTAGAAACTGTTCTGCAACGTCTACTCTGGAAATAATATCTGTCTGAGTATTCTTTTCTGGCATGGAGTTCCAAAGGTGTTCGTACAACTTTGGAACAAAGGATTATACCGGAGAACAAAGAAAAAAAAAAATGTTCAAAGATCGGTTTGTGTAATATTTGCATTTATATATTCACTTTGGCTAAATTATCTATGACTTTTAGAGTAATCGAAATTCCGTCGAATTTGATTGATTCTTAAATTGTAATTATCTCCCGAACGATTCAAACCTGCTTGACAAAAACAACGTACATTCAATTCTCCTCTAAAAAAAATAACAAAAACTTGTTTTATTAATGTTAGTTTAGGGACAGTCCACAGCAAAAACACAGAAGAAAATCTTACAAGAAACGATTTTCGCTTATTACACTGTATAGTATATATTATATATAGTATTTATGTACTATATAGTATATATTATATATAGTATTAATAACACAACAATAATCTGGAAAAATTAACAGCATGTTTGTAATCAGGAGTCCCTAATTATTCAAAATCGACTCATAAACATTTTGGCAGCAGATTGACTATCGTTCCGCGATATTATTTTTTTATNACAGCAAAAACACAGAAGAAAATCTCAAAGATCGGTTTGTGTAATATTTGCATTTATATATTCACTTTGGCTAAATTATCTATGACTTTTAGAGTAATCGAAATTCCGTCGAATTTAATTTATTCTTAAATTGTAATTATCTCCCGAACGATTCAAACCTGCTTGACAAAAACAACGTACATTCAATTCTCCTCTAAAAAAAAAAATAACAAAAACTTGTTTTATTAATGTTAGTTTAGGGACTGTCCACAGCAAAAACACAGAAGAAAATCTCAAAGATCGGTTTGTTTAATATTTGCATTTATATATTCACTTTGGCTAAATTATCTATGACTTTTAGAGTAATCGAAATTCCGTCGAATTTGATTGATTCTTAAATTGTAATTATCTCCCGAACGATTCAAACCTGCTTGACAAAAACAGCGTACATTCAATTCTCCTCTAAAAAAAATAACAAAAACTTGTTTTATTAATGTTAGTTTAGGGACAGTCCACAGCAAAAACACAGAAGAAAATCTTACAAGAAACGATTTTCGCTTATTACACTGTATAGTATATATTATATATAGTATTTAATAACACAACAATAATCTGGAAAAATTAACAGCATGTTTGTAATCAGGAGTCCCTAATTATTCAAAATCGACTCATAAACATTTTGGCAGCAGATTGACTATCGTTCCGCGATATTATTTTTTTATGCGATGTATCGACGCGCAAATTCTTTCAATGAAAATACGAAAATTCATATCTAGCTCTCCCAATTTCTGGCTGCTCACGTCGTCAGAGCAAAGCTTCGGAAAAGAGGAGCGACTTCTCGCGTCGGCTCGATTATTTATCGTTCTCACGTTTTAATTCCCCAAGACGAATGACTGGAAAGGAATCCCGTCTGGTTTCTCGAGAAGAGCGCGTAGCGCGTTACCTGCGTATCTTCTCGAGCTGGAAAGGGGCTTCACCTTCCAAGTAGCCATGATTCGAGTACCCCTCGAGTAGTAAGACGCTGCATAACAACCCCGTCGTCACGACGTCGTGTGTTCCCTCGTGCGCGCAACAAGATACAGAAACAAAAGATCCGCCTCTATTCACCTTGGCAAACGAACCCTTCTTTGTCAGAGAGTGGATGAAACACGAGTGGAGTATCTGCTGGTTTGCTCGAGTGGCGCTAGCCGATCGTCGAGAGACCGATTCTCACAGCAATTATGTAGATTTCCAGAAGGGTTCGAAACGCGAACCGACCAAACAAATATACCCTTCCACCTTCGTGTATTTACTTTTCAGCGTGAAACCATTGTTTCGAGCGAAGGCGTCTCTTCTTCCGTTTGGATTAGCTGTAACTGTACCGTGTGTTTCAAGGATTTTAATGCAAGTTTACGTGTAAGATCGCAGTAGAACAGCTTGTCAATATTCTTTGTAATAATGTTATTTATCAACAAGTTCCGTACCACGTGGGGCGTATACATATTTGGAATTTTCATCGTGAAAGGAAGATTTTCTTAGAAATTTGTTGTAAAGTCATGTATCGACATTTTAATAACACGTATACCGTTTTTATCGTGGGACGCATTTTTCTTAACTGTCTGTTAAGATCGACCAAAATTTATTATCAAAATATATTATTTATTAATACTTACTGTATAGTATTATACAATTTATATCATAAATATTATAAGTATAGTATTGTATATTTATATGATAAATTATTACTGTACATTTGGAACAAAATGTTTTCAATTTAATTTTGACATCATTGAAAAACTGCTTGTCAAAATGATACTTCAAAATTAAATTTATTGCTTTTCTGTCAATCTTAAACTCTACACACTTTTCTTGATAATTGAATTTCTTGATTGTTTTGTACCATTGTGAAAATTGTAAGAAGCATATTTCAGAAGCAAAACTATTAATCGTGATGCAGCAACGGACCTAAACGGATAATAATCAAAAATCGATCCGGTTACGGAACGTGTTAATTGAAATTCTGAAGAAATGGCAATTTCCCTTGGATTGGCTTGATTAATTTCCTGCGTATGTTCTGTCAACGCCTTTATCTTTCACTTCCAGCTAAACGTAACGCATTCTCAGAAATATACACGATACGTTCGCATTGCCTTGAACGCGAAGGGGAGTATAAATTATTCATTCCTCGGCAGCTTACTAATTGAAATAATTAGCAGAAATATCGATTACCGACGTGTACTCATTATTCAAAGAGGTTAGCCCGAAAAAAAGTTACAAGCTCCATTGCCATTATTACCTTGAATTAATTCTAAAAATGGGTCGAGTAATTTTTTTCAACGCAGAAAGTCATTAGTTAACCCTTTGCACTCTTCGACTGTCTCTTCTCTAAGAGGACATCGTACTTATATCTGAACTCGAACTTTCTTTTCTTTATAATATGAATATAATTATTAACGAATGTAGATATACATTTGGCGAGATAGAATAATGTAAAAATATATATAATACCTAAACAAATGCCTAGAGTGAAAGCTATAATGACGAACGCGGGAAGAATAAAAGAATTTCAGAAGAACAAATTCCCGAGAGCAGAGGCAGAATTAATTGATAATTTTCATTAATAATTCACGTAAATTATTTCTCGTTGCTTCTTAGGTTTAGGTTACAAAATGACAGAGAAGATTTTTTTTTTTCGGAGACAAAATATTGTAATAGACTATCATTAACTCTTATACACTATATATAGTTGTTCTAACCCACAATGCATGTTGACGATCGTTTTAAACCTAAACGATATCACATTAGAAAGATATAATTAACAAAATTTCATGCTAAATACCATTTCAACAGGATTAAGTTAATGCTTTGCTTTAAATAAATTGCTAATGATTTGCTATAAAATAGCAAAATTTTTTATCATTTTTGAATATAATTATAATGAACGTAGGTATGATGTATAAAAGGAATAATAATAATAAAATTTTAAAAGAAGAAATTCTATATATAATATTCATCAAATTACTATTCTAATAATTCAGGATCATTCAGACAAACTAAATTTCTTATTACTTCTTACGAAAATTTGTAAAATGGTAGAAAAAATTTTTCTATATACTATACTTGGCGACTGCTTTAAACGAAGTCCAAAGAAATATAATCAACGAAAATTTCATGCTAAATACAATTCAAACAGGACGATTATTTCCAATGCTACGCCATTTTATTTAAAATGATATTTTACTATTAATCACTCACAAATAAATTGCTGGTAGATGACAGAAGAAAATGTTTCCAAGGGCAAAGAGACAGAAAAAGGTATCTCTAAATACATATAACTAAATTCTAGAACGAATGATAAATGTTATAATAATTCAGCAGAATTTATACGACACTTCCACGTCAATTGAACACGAGCCCGTACGATTAACTCTCATAACTTAAGTCTCATAACTTAAGTCCACGACGATTGATATTGGACGAAACGTACGCAAATCGTACCAATGTACAAGATATCTCGCCCCATTTGTTATCAGTTACGAACGTTTAACGCGGTCTCGATGAATCCCCGAGTAAAGGGGAGACCCTTTCCCCCTAATGAAAAGCGGTGCATCGAGATTACAGAAGTCGTTTGGCGATAAGTGGTTTTGCAACTTTTTGCAACCGCGGACGAACTCGGCTTCGCTTGCGTCTTTATGGTTCGTGGTTATCGACGCGGTGTGATAAGAGCAAGAGCACGTAGCCGACAAGGCTGCGTGTACGTCTTCTAATGGCTCGTTTCATAATTAAAGCTCGTCTCGAGCACCTAGATACAAGTATAAGATACGTTACGTTCAAAGTGTACACAATGTGAGAAATTAGACGACGACTCGGTTAAATATTGTTAACGAGTTCTATGCCATGCTCAGCGATATGCGTGTAAACTTTTTGTTAGAAGGCACAAGATGGTCTACGATTTAACTTCAACGAACACGTCTTCTTCTGGAAGATCGAGAAACTGGTAGGTCCTTCGAATCGGATTTTTAATACAATTTTTCAGTTTCTTTTTTTTTTTTGAAGACTTCGCTAAGAGCAAATATTACATCGTGGTCTAATTAAATAAATAAAGTTTTTTTTTTCATTGAAATGAACAAGTACATTGAAATCGAAAGAAAATTGATTTCTTTGTCGTCGATGAGAAATTTCTTCTTATAATCAGACTCAACGACATAGCTGCGTAAATGACAAAATGAGATCGTTGTTATTTTAAAATACACGGAGCGACCAGCGAGACGAGGGGAAGGAAAAGAGAGTCGTGAAAAGTTCAGGTGAATTCGTTCCGTAATTCTCGAAATACGAATGGCAAGTTAAATAGCAAGTTGTACCGGTTACATAGCCGATGTAAATCCGAGCTGAATGCAGTTTAAACGAAGGCGTTTATAATATTGTCAAACGGTGCGTTACCAAGCCGCGGAGATACACGAGCGCAAGGGTGCACGCGTAAATACCATGAGCTCTTAGCACGCCTTAACACATTCGGCGTGATACTTAACCGGTTGTTTGAATAGTCACGACGTTTTCTTACAAACGATCGGCAACCTTCTGCGTCTAACGAGGGATATTTTTACTCTACGGATTTTCTAAATTTTCTATTCTATAAATTATTGGATATTTTTACTCTTCGAGGGGTATTTTTACTCTACGGATTTTCTAAATTTTCTATTCTATAAATTATTGGATATTTTTACTCTTCGAGGGGTATTTTTACTCTTAGGATTTTCTAAATTTTCTATTCTATAAATTATTGGATATTTTTACTCTTCGAGGGATATTTTTACTCTTAGGATTTTCTAAATTTTCTATTCTATAAATTATTGGATATTTTTACTCTTCGAGGGGTATTTTTACTCTTAGGATTTTCTAAATTTTCTATTCTATAAATTATTGAAAATTGGAGAATTGATCTCTCAACCTTCGAACGAATGTTTGTGTAGTATAGGGCTTATAACGACAAATAAAAAAAGCGCCAATAAAAATTATTTCAGATATCATTAACACTAAACGGAATGATCCCTCGCGGTACATAATAAGGTATGCAAAGAATTTTTCTCGGTAAAAAGTAAGCTAAGAGAAAAACAGAAAACGAGAAATTGAATAATCAGATAATATAAGAATTTTAACAAAAAGTAAGATTAGCGAAAGAAATAACAACGAATGTACGATTTTAAAGTAAATTTTGAAAAGGGGTCATTTGACCCCGCTTGGTACGTTTAGTGTTGATCGACTATTAAAACGTAAAATTCTCATCAGAGGCATTAAGATTTTACTTGTACATTTAAATCTTCAAAAATACACGCCTGAAATTTAGTATATAAAATGGTCATTTTGACTACTTTGGTAATTCTAGCGTTTAACACAATTGGTTCGGAGAAAATTCGTCGTCAAGAGCAAACTTCCAAAAAGACGTAACAACTTGTTGGTCACCACTTAAACAACGTATAATAGACGAACGCAAACAGATGACGGGGTGAAAGGTTTCTGGTAATTTCGTAGGAAACATACTAATTACTGCCATCAAAGTCGGGACGGCCACGAGCCCGCTCGAAGCGAAAATAAAGAGAAAAGGAGAAAAAAAATAATAAAAGAAAAGGGTGGAGGGGGGAGGAATGAGAAAGAAGAAGGAACGGCGAGATGTGCCTGGTGATTAAAACAAGCAAGCCGACCGACACACGAAGAACACTGACAGTTCTGACAGTCGACAGGATTGTGGGCGGTGAGAGGCGGCCAGCCCCCTTCTGGCGCAATGGAAATTCGCAAGAAAATAAAACGAACTTTAGCCCGGCCTTTGTATCTGCCGAGAAGAAGCGTCTCTAATTGATCCCATTTCGTGTCACGCCACGAAACATTCGCTGCTGCACGTTCCACAGCCGCGGCTTCTACCCGCCAGTCCTTTATCTTCGAGGTAAACACCCGTCATTTCGAAACTACTAAAAAGTTCTACAGAGGTTCGCCTGCCTTTTAACGCGCATTCGCCGAACGAAATGTGAATTTCATTCACCTGTTTACATTTTTGCGCCGCGCATTTGCTTGAAGATTCGCTCTTAGTGCCATTTATTCAATTCTATCAATACTTACTTAAAATTGTTCGTCGAAAATCTGGCACAACATGTTCATCAACGTGAGAGAAAAGTGTGATTGATCCTTAAAATTGTATAAATTCGGAGCTGATTATGAACGAAAATAAATCACACACCCGAGCGAAACTATTTCGCTTACCTTAATTGCAGACAATCGAAGATTTACGTTCACTGTAACTCAACTCGAGCCGTTGCTCCTATTATTTATTCCTTGGCAAAGATTTTAATATCGTCGTTACGATAACAAGGGACAACGGTGTACTTTTGCAATGCGATGGATGAAAAAGGCCCCCGGACGAGTGTTCGAAATGGGGCCTCGTTAAACCGCGTCATATAGCAACGCGGCGGACCAAGCCGTGCCAAGTGTTTCTCGGAATCGCAGCCCACTAGCTTTGATCGTAGATCACGCGGTTGTTTTGATTTGCAGCGCAATTGAAGCTGCGGTTTTAGCGTCAACGTTGTGACACATAAATTATTACAACGTATTTGCCAACTCGGAAAACGAATTTATGGTGTATGCAGATGTCGAGCAGCAGGAACCGTGATATGGAAGCGATCGATAATAAACTTACGCGAACCTACTGTTATGATATTAACAACAATTTGTCGAATAATTCTTCTTTAGCTCTTCTTACGAAAAAAAAAAAAAATAGATAATTTCTTTCTTCGTAATCGGCAGTACTTGGAGACGAGAAAAATCTTCAAGTGCCCACCGTGGGTTCATTAAGGGAATTTATAAATCACCGGTGTGAGACTCGACTTATGAAAACACATGTTAAGTACCAACAACCGTGATCTTCACGTACGTGCGTGTGTGTACGATGCACGATGTATTGGTTAGTTTTAGAGCGACATATGCAGGCATCACACGTGTGGTCCCTCGAAGAAAAAAATTCCAATGATTTTCGAATGTTTATCCTCAATTTGCCTACTAATTAATGGCCGCTTAGGCGTTCGATATTTCGACTCTCAACGACCACAGAGACGCTGGGTATACTCGACTGCTGCTTTCACTGTCACGAGAAAAAATCGTCTATGCCCGTCGAAAATCTGCTTTCGTCTCGAAAGTGCTGTTACGTAGAATCAGAATTATTTATTTGAACAAGAGAAGACTCATACATGAAGCGAAAACCAACGTCAAAGATAAATGGAACTATGGACAAAGATCCACAATGTAGTAAATGACTTCAATCAAGAAATTCCTTCCCCTTAACCAAAAAAGAAAGAACTATAGCCCGATTAAGAGTAGGATATAAAATAAATCATGAATGTACCCTCTTTTCTGCAGCATATTCCAAAAATCTCTCACAGCCCAACACATCTCATATGAATGCATAACTTCGAGCGGCAGAGAAGACTCCATAGGATGACGCACCAATTTTTAATGGATACAAATTTATACCCTCTTTTCTGCAGCATATTCCAAAAATCTCTCACAGCCCAACACATCTCATATGAATGCATAACTTCGAGCGGCAGAGAAGACTCCATAGGATGACGCACCAATTTTTAATGGATACAAATTTAAATACTTGGTCGCTAAATGACTTCGATATCGATACGACTTCAAACCTACAGAAAAAAAGAAGAAAGAAATTTTCGAGGGCAAAGGGTTGAAAAATCGAGCCTAATCGTCATCGTATTCGTACAAATTCAAATCTATCCATCCGTTCGATTGAATTACTGAAAGGATACAACGTGAACCGAGGATATATCAGCCTTCACCGTTCGACATTTTCCAGTTTACGAGCTGGTAATTTCGCCGATGCACCCGGGGACAAATAGGAAACCATGTGCGCCGGTTCCCGCGAGCGTGAAAGAAATGTGGCGCTTATGGGAATTACGATCCACGG
>NIPQ01036269.1:0-67764 GCA_002806875.1 Lepidotrigona ventralis hoosana
ATGAAACGTGACTTCGATATATCACGTTTCGGATCCGACGCTTTCTTTAGTGGCAAACCCGTCGCCTTGAAAGTTCCTGAGGAAGTTAGAGGCGAAGTATGCGACGCAAGGTTGTACGCGTTTGTGCGTGATATATTACGGGTACATCATGTGCATGTAACTAAGAATATATAAGTATATACGTATATGATTATATCTGTAAGAAGTTGCTCTGTTACAGAGTATATCTCGCGACATTTAAATTACGGTAGTTGAAATTTGTTGCCGTGTACACCGTGTTCCAGTCGAAACGGTTGGTAAAGTGAAATTCCTCGAAATAGGTGGAACGTTGTACCTTTCAATTAAACAACCTTAGACTATAACAAGCTCCGTGTAACGTGGCACCAGGGAGTGATTCTACGTGCGGCGAGTAGGAGAGAATGTGTGCAGTAAAATTTTACCCTCTAGTACTCATTTTTCAGGAAAACTACGTTCAATTATTTATTCGACGTAAGTGCATACATGCTGCTTAACGTTGGAACTACCGAGGATTGAAATCTTCACCAGATATACTGAAGTATTATGAAAAGAAAAATAAAGAAATTTAATAATGCAACGAAATATACAAGAATTTATTTCTACATTTTACGAACAAATTTATTCAAATTTCTGAAAATACATTTCATAAAATTCCCAACCAGGATAATAAATCGATCATTTTAGTAGTTATAATATTATAGCAAAGGTACGCACCAAATCAAGTCCACGAGAAATCTCGTCCTCGAAGGACAAACCATTTCTACCAATATTTATGTTTTCAACGGATCTCGATATTTTTAAGCAGACTTGGTGAGCATTTTACACCATATATGACTCACCGCGTATTTTACACCATATGTGACTCACGTTCGTGACTCACTCACATGTACACATATTCGTTCAGTGGAATCGTGAGTTGCTGACGAAGGGAAATTTCGTAAACATCTCAGAACGTCTCCATCAATTTCTCCTGCACTGTCACACAGATTTCACTCATGAATGCAAGTAGCGAGTTTCAGGTTCGCTCGAAATAGGTACGTAGCACGGCCGGCTTGACTGGGAAATTGCAATCCAATTTTCAACTAATTAAAATGACGTCGCAAGTTACCGTGGTATGGAGTTGAAATCGATTTGTTAACTCATTAGCCACGGACACTGCTCTTCGTTTCTTTCTGTCGTCCTTTCTCTCTCATTACCCCTCTGTCTCTTCTCCTTCTGTCTTTTTTTTATAACGGGTTTAGGCAACTATGACAGACTTCCATCCAGTGGTTAATTTCAACATCCCGTACACCTTTACTTTTACCTTACACTTTTACCTTATAACGTGTGTACTTTATCAATCAAATCGAATCAGAGATCCGAGCAGTATTAAAAAGATGCACGTAACTTCTCTTTTGGACGAATAGATGGAGAGGGATTTTATTTCATACGAATGCATCTCGACGTAACGATTATTCAATAACAGTTTCGGCGATTGAAATGATTGAGTTAATCCAGAATTTTTATACAGTAGGAAAATGTTTATCTGGAAACGTGTATCATTTCAAGTATTTATCAAGTATACTGGAGTATGTTATACTCTAGCGATCCATTCCTTTGATTAGGCTCATTTGTGAGCATCCCCTATTCTCAAATTATCCAAATCCCTATCCCTCAAAAGACTATATTTTTTTCAAATTTCTCAACTTAGCTAAATAATCAAATTAGCCTAATGCCATTTCAATGCAAATCTGTAGCCTTGTCTTCGTATTTTTTTTCAACTGCATTTTTGGTGTTTTCTGCTATTAATAATATTATTTTACTTCCGATGAGGGGTAATATACTAGTCAAAAGGGATTGAAATGGAAATAATGGTAAGAACATTTTTGGTGGTTTCTTTATTTGAACACTATAGCTTCAACATTCTGGAGTGGTCTTTAAAAACTTAAATCAGGTCGTAAATTTATTGTATATTTTAGGTGATTTTTTCATTATAATATTACTTTAAAAAATTTTAGTGATCAGAAATCTATTTTTGACATTGAATTAGGATTAAGAATGCGTTTACATTTAAACTTTGTGAATACTTGTTAAATATACTTTAACATGTTAGCTATCAAGTGAAGCAATTATTTTATTACTGTTTGAAATATTATCTGTACAGTATTATGTACTGACACAAAAATAGTTAATGGAAATTAAGAGAAAGAAATATAATAAGGATGTTTTTCCAAACTTTAACTAAGTTTATTTTTTTTAGTATGAAATTATATATTATATATTGATCTTTGGAAACCATTTAAATCAGTCGTAATATGTAATTATATATTATTTTAGTGATTCCTTAAATTTTGGTGTCACATTGTGACTAAGAAGTATTAATTTGTATCTTTGAATACCAATTGAATTATAATATTCCGTTATAATAGCATTTCTAATAATTTTTTTAAAATTTGATTTTAAGAGTAAGAAAAATTATTTTAACACGAAATTGTATATTGTACTTTGACAACCAATTAATCCAGGTCGTAATATTTAGACACTTTTGATGAATCTGTAAGTTTTACTTGTAAGTTTGACTTAATTTTTACTTGATTAATATCGAAAAAGAACTATCTTGACATAAAATTATATAATTTTGCATTTGGAAATCAATTTTGACAGATTATAATATTCTGTTCTGATCAAATAATTAGTAAAATCCAATATATTCGTCCTTTGATTAATTCATCCTATAATTAAAGTACAGTAGAAAATGAAAATGTATTTGTACATTATTACTCAGTCCCATTTTCAGAGATTTCAATAAGTTCACGTACAATGCAAGTACATGAATTCTAGCAAAATGTATAAATGATCTCGTATTGGTAACTATTGGTATAGTGCAATATAATTTCTAGACCGCGTATGTAGTATCGAAATTATTACAATGTATAATTATATTTTTAGTTATTTTTGTTTTTAATATATGGTCTGTTTGCTGGAGATGCGTGAACGAAAAGTATGAATGTGATGTGAGGAGCACAGCGTTGGCGCTTTGTTTTGGAAGAAGGAGAGAGTCGTACGAGTTGTAAAACAGTGTTGAACGAGTGTAGTCAAAAGAGTGATCATTTTGTGTTGCATAAAAGAATTAATTGTGTCGTTTGAGTTTATTTGAATTATTGTTGTCTGTGTTGTCTATTTTGCTTTTATTATTTGTTGTTTTGTTTCCGTTTTCTTTATTATTTAATATAATAAACATCATTAAATTATATCTTTACACGTATTTTTATATTATATTTAAGATACGATGAGAAACTGAATTATACGAAATTAATTTAGAATTTGAAATATATAAAGTACAGTGCTTTTCGTGACATTTATCTCTCATGGTATTAAAAAATATAGGAAACATTCAAAGTGTAGCTCTTTATGATATTGGTACAGTAAATAATTTTCTATTCAAATTCGGTCATTTCAATTACATACTCATTTTTCTTACATTCTTTTCAAATTAGTGTAATAATTTCACGATTCTCCTCCGATTCAATCCTCTGCCCGATAGACTAAGATATTGAGTGCACGATACAGAAGGCGTCGATCAAGCAATTTATTATATTTTCCACGCGAAAGCATTACATCAAGTTCGAACAAAAAGGTAACTGTGGTTCGAATAATTTAATCTCGTCGAGTGCAAATGTTGTCCGAGCGACGAGACAAACAATTTCATCATCAGCCAATTACGTTTCAGTAATCGTTCCAGTAACGCGCAACTAGTAATCCGACAACGGGTAATCTCCCATTTTAATACGAGCCCTTTTAATACGGGAAATCTGATATAAAGATACGATCGATCGTCATCGATTTTACTTTCGTTTTAAGAAATATTTTCCGATCGATCATGTAGTACGCCCGCCTCCACCTCGAGTAGTCCCGATGCTCTTCAATTTCAAGTTTGTCCTGCTTGTTCTCTTCTTCGGAGATTGGACAAGCTCCTGACATTATACAAGCTCGCAAGGACAGACCTTGCCGCGGAGCAAAGAAAATGCGGGGAAAGTGGCAGTGCGCCTACGATATCGCTACGCAGGCAAAAGAACGCGAATTTCTAGTTCACGAAACAACATCGCCGCCCATAGAGAAATAAAATATAATAAAATATCTCCGCCAAATTCTGCCGCTGTTTCCGGCGAAGTTTATGCCCGCGGTACTGCACGGTGTTGCATTTAACTACTAATCGAATGTGATTGTAAAATTTTAGAGTAATGTTGTTGTAACGAGTTAATATAACGCGTGAATATCCCGAGAAGTGTTGGTTCTACCTGGCGTTTGACGCAAATACTTTTACCATATATGTACATCGTTGTATCAAGATAGTCTCCCGTCATCGAATAAAAAAAATTTCTAATGTCATAATCTTAGATCACGATTTACTTTTTTGTTCCAAGGAACATCTATAGCAAATTTGGTAGATATCGATCTTGATCTGGATTTAACTTACTAAGAGCACAGAACAACAGCTTCCGTTATATTTATATTCGTGAATATATCTTGTGGTAACTCTTTTTTTGGTCTGGATCAGCAAAATTTAATTATTCCTCAATAATTTCTTATTATATTTGAAGCTCGTAAATGACTTAGAATTTTAGTAGATCCAAGAAGGGTGACTTGCACAGCTAGCTTTTCTGCGATATTTTTGTGAAAACAGATGGTACATGAAATAATGTCTGTTTTCATAAATAGTTCACTACGTACATTCCAAGATGAAAATATAGCACACTCTGTATTTTCTTATAGTCTTACATTGCATATTTCATATATTCCCTTCTTTGACATTGTAACTGAAACATAGATGATTGAAGCACAGAATTTTAATCAGAGACTTTGAAATGAAAACGTAGAAGGTGTTTAAAGCACGACGAGAGTAGAGTTTTTATTTACATAATCATTTGAATTTCTGGAAGTATACTGTTTTACATGTATAAAATTCCGAACATAGTGTGACAAATATTTCACTTTTTTATTTGCCAAATTAGTTTGCGTATATTTTGTTTTAAATACAAGAATCTATTTTTATAGTAATAAATAACTTGATTCTTCATTGTATTAACTTTATTAATCAATTTATTAATTTAATATTAACAATTAGTTTTTGCTAAATATTAAATTTAAATGTTCAGTTTAATATTGATATATCTTATGTTATATATCGGAAAGAAGAGAGAATGCGTAGATTATCATATCAATATTCTTGAGTGAAATTTCTCAGAAATACAAAAACAAAAGTGTAAATATTGCGCAACCTTCAAAGGAATGGCAGACCAAGATTGAACGAGTCTAACATTTACGTTTGTCAGTCATACAGAAGCTGTCGAAACGTTGGTGAGAAAAACAGTTTTTACAATTAACATTTGCATAACATGCGGGAAGAAGTCACATTCAGCTGAAGTAATACGCGAAGCTGAAATTAAACGAAGAACATTGTTCTGTGACAAAAATAGCGAGAACAATTGACAGAAGTTAAACTGACAACGAATTTGTTAAAAGATCCCGATAATTATGGACGAGGCGAAAGCTGTGAACGACCGCAGTTTCTAACAGCTCAGGATAAACGTGACACAATACATGTAGCATCAATTTCAATCTCCACTGCGATACAAATCGCAGAAAATGCTGGAGTTACGACAAGTGTCGGGAATGTTTAACGTCTTTCGAAGAACCGTTAACGTCTGAAAACAACGAAAATTGCAACGAAATCCTTGGATAAAGCAAGAACGTAAGCTGTGCCATATGCTGTTTAGAGAGAAACATGTTTATATGAGTAAGAAGTGGCGAAGATTTTTCGTACTTATCGATGAAATGGAGTGCAATTTAGACGTACCTGATGGCCTTCACTACTGTTATCGTTATTTACGAAAAGAGTAATAACCTCCGAGTCATCGATCCATGGTATAACGATTTAGAAATGTATACCAATACGAACGTAAGGAAATAAAATTTATTGCAAGTATATTAAATGATTATAAGAAGTATATTGAAATGATTGACGAACAAAGTAGCATGTATACGACACTTATTTCCGGAAATAAGTACGTTTTTCAACATGGTAACGAAAGTAATGAAACAAAAAAATTCGTGTTTTAGAATAGTCAGCCAATTCTCTGGACTTAGTAGTAAAAAATTTTCGGGGAATTTGGCGGATTCCGTATACCAGAATGCAAAACAATTTGAAGATATTAATTAATACATTTATATGCCATTTCTTTATCAAAACAATTTAGTTTCGCTAGAAACTAGGTGTGAAGATAGATACTACATTCGAATCACTGGAAAGTAGATGTGAAAATAAAGACTACATTCGAATGTTAAATAATAAAACTAAATATTTTTGCTTTAGAATTGTCCTTATTTTAATTATCCTTGAGTAATAAATGTAAGAGCCTATGTTTTCCATTATGATATAAAATCTCAATCTGATAGAATCAGAATTTATTTTGTTGTATTCATTTATTTTGTCATGTGTTGAGGAAATGAAACACAGTTTTAAGGTATTTGATGATTGAGTAATAGAGTAAATAATTTCGAGGCAAATCCAGCCCGGCATGGGCTACTATAATTCTATGTGGATCACGATCAAGCATTCAACAATTTCACATAAAATGGGGATGGTATTTTAAATCAAAACTACAGAATGTATCATACTTGATTCCCTACTCTCGATTTCATACATTTCCTTTTTGTACATGATTATTCATGTTTTGGATGATCTATAATCATTTGATAATTTCAAATAATATTACAAATTACCAAGAATTCTATTTTTAGTTCTAAGGCAGGACAGTAAAAAAAGATGGTCATTTCTCATTTTTGATTTCAGGATTTTTTTTCTGTTAGAAGATCATCTGTGTTTTTTGCTAATCAATCATTTCGGATTAAGAATCGCAAAGAAATTCAAGTCGAAACAGTTGAAAGATACACCATTCATTTTTTTCGAATTCGAGTATAATATCTATTATTTTGATCATTTAAATTTTGGTAATTTCAAACCAAACACGAAGGAGAATCTCAAATTGGATGCACATTATATCCCAATACACAATCCATACTTTAGCTTTTTATTATGATCATCGTGATACAACTATCGATCTGGAAACCATGGGCGTTGACACGCAGGCAATCATTGATATCAAATGAACCATATAAAGTGCTACAAAGTACAGATTTCAATGAAATTTTGTAGCTACTACATGGGGGAACAAAGAATACCACTTGCTCACTTACATATGCGCATACACACACACGTACACACATGCACACGTGCGCTTGACAACGTAGATCGTATACGAACACGTATATGCGTAAAGTTTATTGGACGTTTTTAATCATTTCGCTGTTGATTGAAATGCAATCGTAAAAATTGTGTGATAAAACTTAAAAGAAGGAAATTCGCCGGATATTTTCAATCGTTTCGCTGTCGATCAAAATGTAATTGACCTAACAAAGATCTAGAAAAGGAAAGCTACGTACGATTTTGTATAATACATAACGTTTGTAACAATTGCGTGATAAAACTTAAAAAGAAGAAAAGAAGGAAATTCGTGCGATATTTCTAATCGTTTCGCTGTCGATCGGAATGTAATAATTGCGTTGTAAATCTGGAAAAGAAGGCACAGCACATTTTGTATAATATACATCGTTCGCATGATTACGAGCTTCCGAGAAATCTTATTAATACGGATTTCGAAGGTTATATATAATATTTCAAACAATTCGAGAAGGCTTGTTAAGCGCACTGTATTCCGTAGCGTACGAACGAACGAAATAATTTCACATAATGACGTTTACCATAAAAAATCAAAAGGATCGCGCAACCACGAAGAGAATTCACGTTCATTATGATAAATTCATCCTTTAAATTCGCAGGATTGGGTAAAGTATTTAACGACGTATGAGACCGTTACGAAAGAAATTACGAAAACCGCGAAAAATTAGGAAGTACGAGTGGATACCCCCCCCCCGTTTTTTATAAAACAGGAGCCCTGAAATTCACGTACGACGTTGCATTCGGTTTCCTTAATTTTTAAAAATGTGGATTTTCGTTACCTGTTCACTGTCTGTTTCTTACTGCGGAAACACATATGCATATTGCGATTGCAATTAGCGGAAATAAAAATTAAACATTAATATTCATGTATATATGAATGCGAAAAGCAGAGGGAATTTCGTACTCAGAGCCTTCGTTTATTCGCGTCATTATATGTTATGTATATGTAGGTTAAATTATTCTTGCTTCTAATGGAATGTTTATTTCGTAATAATGAAAACGAAAAACGAAAATGAAGTTTCATGATGCAACATTTTAAAATTATTTGATTCGGTAGAATGTTCAATCTCACTGAATTTGAATAAATAATTCTTCTTGTTACTCGTTGCTAAAAATTGTCTACCTTTACAAGTTTTTTCGTGGAATCTTTACAATTTTTTTTTGTTTGTAGGGTCTGAAGTTATTCGGCTCGGTAGAAATTATTTCAATGAATTTGAATGAATAACTCATTTCGTTATTTATCAACTAATTTTACTACTTTCATCACTCGTTCGTGGAATGTTTATTTAATGAAAACATGAAATTTATTTAATGAAAACAATTAAAAATAAGAAAAAAATTTTAGGACGAAGGATCTGAAACTATTTGATTCAGTAGAAATTTTTGTTTCAATAGAATTGATATTTTCGTCTCGCAAATCACTAAATAATTTTACCATTCCTGTTATTTGTTCGTGGAATATTTATTTCTGATATTATATTATTTATTATTGACAACAAAATGAGTTTTCATGTTAAATTTGGATTCCCAATAAGGAACAGAATCCGTAGAAAGGTATAAATATCGAATATAAATTATTTAATTATAATCAGATTTGGATAAAATTTGCAATTGAACAGAATACACCAAATGTATAGAAATATATTAATCAAAATTGAAATGTCTGTTACAATATTTATTGTGTATTAATTTTGAGCCCAATTTTTTCGAACTGTGTTCACGAAAATTGTGAAACTCAACGAGAATCCACAATTGAACGACGATCCAAAGACCATCTGCAATTTCTATGTATTATTAAATTCTATGTAATCTTTCTCTAGTTTTTATACAATTAATCTCCATTTAAATTCTGTCATAATTAATTTCATCCTTTCTCAAGCATAAAACGACAACGACTGTAAATCATTTTGCCGTCGATGCACAAAAAGTGTGTCGACTTGCTATCAGCGTTATCAGACACGATTAGTTTTAAAGTGAGACTACGGAGTAGAACCAAGATTTCATTTCATTTCACGCAAAATTTCAACGATTCTCGACATATCTCGATAAATATGCGGCTTCCGGTTTCCTTCCCCACCCGTAGTGCCACCTGCAGTGCATTGACAACTCCATTCAGCCGGAATTTGCTGGGCCTTGCGGTCGTACCGGCTATAAATAATCCTTGAGTTGGCAATATCACTTCGTCCACTAAATTCCTGTGGGTTAAATAGCGGTTAGCTTTGCAGACTGTGCTAGGCGCAGCGAAAAATGGCTTATCTCCTCCGTGAATTATGGCTTGCCACGCATAATCGCGGTATTGAAATTTAAACCAAACCTAGCGATTCGGCTTGCGAGCTTCATGATATTAGCTCGTCCACATCGTAAGCTCGCTTTGAGGTTTGTGATATTAGCTCACTACGATTCAGAGTATACGCGAGTGAAGGCAACAGAAATTGGTTCAAAGAATATAAAGGTGTACAAACACTCCGTGCTATAGACCGATGCGTGGAACATTACATCTGTTTAATCCTTTGACATTTGAGCGGCGCAAATACAGAGAACCACAATGAGTTTTCGTGACGCGAGTTACACGCGTGGCGCAGAAAGCGCGAGAGAGGTTACAGAGATGGGATTCGGAGAGGAATTTTCTTCGCATTCGCCGTCTGTTTTCCAAATATTGACCTCAGATTCGATCGTTGCAACGCAGTTTCTTGATTAGCAGAAAATCACGACAGTGTAAAAGAAGACCACTCTCGAGAAATATTTTCATGAAAGAGTCTCTTCTGATTCATGAAAGATTCTACAACGACGACATTGCTAAAATGAAGGGAAAGAATCGTAGACCGATTCGAGGGGCCAATCTATCATTTTCATATTTTCGTAGTACTTGCAGATACATCTCAAACTTTTTATAAAAAGCGGAACAAACTTATGGGATATCGTGATGTTAAATACAAACTGTTCGACTGTGAAGTCGAGAAATCTCGAATGGTTATTTGTGAATTCAACGAGTCGCGCCCCACTCGAATGCGACCGTTTCAACTGAGTACTTTGTTGCACGTTTTTATTTGTTTGTTGGGTTATTAATTTGTTTTTCAGCATTCGGCCTATATCGTTAAGAAAATGGTTGATCAAGTAGAATTTCAGTTGTTCACAAAAGAGTACTTTTTCTTCTTTTTTATTGTTACTTAAGCACTTTAAGCCATTTGTATCATTTTGAAAAAGTGCACTTATGTGTGTTTAATTATTTCTAGGCGATAGCAAGTATACTCGACAAAAACGCCGTATTTGCACTTGTAGGATTAAGTCGAATTATAACAAAACGATAAATTTCTTATTGCGTTTCTTTTTAACTCTGTTAGTATTTACGTAATTTACAAAGCTTGATTTAATTTTTTTGGAAACTATTCCATAAAGAAGAATTCAAAATGTAGAGAAAAGAACTTGAATTTTCATCGATTCATAGAAAAAAAGTAAAAAGTCAAATATTTGCAAAATTGAAATGATTAGAGGTAAATTTAATTTGTTTTTGTAACTTGTCGATTACATCAGATATCTCCGAATAATTTCCATTATTTTGAAGCACATACTCTGCGTTCGTTTCGTTGCCTCAACATATTCTAATATGTGCTAAAATTACAAATATACATTATTTTATTGCAATAAGCTTTACCTAAACGAATAATAACGCGAATTTTTTCAACATGACGAGTATACTCAAAGGAGGTAATCGATCCTTCGCGACAAATACTCGTAAGAGATACCCACCTTTGAGGAAAGACAAACTCCAGGAACAAAAGTCGAAGTCGTTCTCCTTTCCAATGAAAAAAATGATTTTCCCGGCACTGTGAGTTTGCAAAATGAAAGCTTTAGAAAACAGAAAAATGTTTCTTCAGGGCGAAAAAGATGCAAGGAACTCTATATTTCTCTTTACACTCAAGCTTTTGTAATATCCATCACCAGAGGAATTACGAGCTGGTGGAAAGCCTTTCCTTTCTCCGTATATGTTCCATCATATTACCAAATTCTATGGAAACACGAACTATATTTTCCACTTTCATCGGAGCATAACAACGCCCTTTAATTTTCCAACAAATTGTCCTGGCCTACGGAATTCGATTCAATGACGCAAGAAAAATAAATTTCAAACGACACATACAGAGTCGTTAATTTCAAAGTAGAAGATGTGTGAACTACCTCGGCTGATTCAAAGAAAAGCGACTACGTAGGATTTAAATCGGTTTCAAGGAGTGCGAAGAAAATGGGAAGTATTGAAAACTTTGGAAAAGATGAAATTGAAATTTTAGCACTTTCACATATATATGTATGTATATACTAATTTTGGTTGTCCAAAATGTCAATGTAAATAGAAAAATGAAAATATTTTTTAACACTAGAGCAACTGCATCAAAATATTCCACGTATAAATAATAGAATTTACATGAAGATTAAAATAAAACGATTTTCGTTACACACGTGTTTCTGTCCAAACAGAAATTAATATTAACTTTGGGAAGAACAGACGTATCTTTTAAGTAGTTCGAACGAAAGTCTAAAGTCGGTCGCACAAAACAGTGTCCGATTACAGTTATAAGAAACATAATTACAATAGTTGAATTGATATAATGCAATAACAAATTAAGAGTTTATTTGTAAAACGTGCATGAAAATGTTATTTTTTACACGCGACTGCCACCTCAAATATCTTGCCGGGAAAGTGTTAAATTAAGATCAGATTATTATTTCCGAAAATCGAGGATACACTTTAAATCTTTCTCGTTTGCTCGCCTTTAATACACCGGTTGTGTATTGTTCCTTGAACAAAAAAAAAAAATAATCTGTGCTTTCACACGCGCAGCTACATGACATGATTAAAAAATTGCTTATTCGAATAAACATCGCTCAACAAGTGAATTTCCGCAATGATATTGCATCTGTATTATGTATTCAATAAAATTTCACTTTGGTACACTCTTATCTTGGCTGTTTTCAGAAATATGGAGAAACATATTTTTTATAAAAATAATGATTATCGAGGCTGCCAGAATCGAACTTTCGGATATCGTTAAAGACACATTTGCTCTTCTTTTATATAGAAGGGCACATTTTTTGACATAATGCCGCACAACGTTCACAAAATTACAAAATTACAAAAATTAGACATAGCAATTATCTGATGTGAGCAGTTCCTGTTAAGGTCTCTAATTGTAGTTATGACATATGGTACTTCCTTTACGATAATTGCGAATAACACGTTATAGATATATAGTTATAGATATATTTTGTACAATTATTCATAACCGATATACTACACATGAATATGCTATTCCATATTGTATTACACCATACATGTATTATAATATAATATTATGCACTATAAAATATAATATTATGCTATAATATATACAGTATATTATATTATAATATACCATATATAAAACCATACTACATTATACACTATACCACATCATACGATATCAAACCATACCGTACTATACCATACTACACCATAGCATACCGTAACATAATATACCACACGATACACACCATACAGCACCATACCGAATCCTACCGTGCCATACAGTAACATACCGTACCATACCATACCATACCAAAAAATCCAAAACCGAAACATAATGTATCATACCGAACAATATCGTACCCTACCGTAACATACAGTATCATATAGTACCATGTAGTACCATAAAGTACCATGCGACAAAGTACCGTATTATGCGTAAAATACCGTACTGTATCGTAAAATACTGTACAGTAAAATAACGTAACATACGACACCGTACCATACAATACTGTACTTAATCGCAACATGCCGTACCCAGCTGTAGCATTCCGTACTGTACCATACCGTACCATACGAAGCAATAACGTACCATACTGAACAATACCGCACCGTACCATACCGTATCATACCGTAGCATGCGATACAGTAATGTACCATATGATGCACAACCATACCCATCCATAACGTGCCATACCGAATCATACTGTATCATAACGTACCATACGATACTATACATTACCTTTTCACGCCATACCACACGTTGCATTTCCGTATCAAACAGGACACTAACGTAACATACTGTACCATCCATCCGTACGATACAATACAGTACCATCCTGTACCACAGTGAACCACACCGTACCATATTGTAACATACCATATCATACCATACCCAAACGTTCCATAACGTAATGTACGATACCGTACCATACGATACAATACCGAACTGTACCGTACCATACCATACCACACTGTAACATAACGTAACATAAATTTCAAGTTAGATAAAAAATATTAGATGATGTTTATGTTTATGTTGTAAAATTATTATGTTCATTGTCTACCCAGCAGTGCGTAATACAATGTAATGCCATGATAGATCTGATAATATGACAGAATGAATGTTGGAAATCTTCGAATGATTATATGCAATTCGCATCTAATGGTATTTGTTGCCCGATAAATATTAGATATTTTTTGTGTGCAAAGACTTAGTATATATTGTGAAGCCTGATTTGCGATGATTAATAGAAGAACATAAATTCGATATGATATATTGCCAGAACGAATGTGAAAAATTTTGAAGTTTAATATGTAAAGCTTATTCTTTGTACCGGAAACCCGGAATATTTCATGCTATATAAATAGTTGGAGATTATATTTATGTACAAAAGCATTGTGTTTATTGTGAACCGTAATGTGTAAATAGTATGAGACAATGTTATCGGTATGAAATCTTTTATGAATTAGTGTGGAATATTTTGAACAGTCTAATGTAAACCTCATTACACGTACCCTCCGGATTATTACAGGTACGATAAATAATATTAAATGTTAATTATGTACAATAAAATGGTGACATTGTAGATCCCCTCGCTGTGTAGAAAAATAAAAGACTATTATCTAGACGATGCTTTGACAGATTGAATGCGGAAAATTGTGAATAGCCATTAGTAAACATCATTCCACGTACCGTAACTCCGTAACATTTGTGGCTCGATAAAATCTACTAGATGTTGTTTATGTTCAAAAAATGGTGTCAACTTCGCATAGTACATTAATATAAAACCATAAACCATTGTGAAATATTGACCGAAAGAATATGGAAAATTTTTAATTGTCATATGTTAACCTCATTCCACGTACTGGAACTCCGTAATATTGCATGCTCGATAAATAATAATAGATGATATTTATCTACGAAAAATGTTGTTCACTGGGAATCCCACGATGCATAGAATAACATAAGACCATAAAATCAATATGATATATTATTAGATTAATTATAGGAAATTTGGAGTGTTATATGTAAATCTCATTTCGCGTACCGGAAATATCTAATAATTCAGGTATGATATATAATAATGAATGACATTTATTAATAGAAAAAATGTGTACATTGTAAAACCTGCAAAGCTTAGGATAATATGAGACAACAAAATTAATGTGATTTGTTGTCAGAATGATATTGGGAAATTGTGAATCGTCAAATTTAAATCACATCAGGAATTCCTTAGTACTTCAGGTTCGAAAAATATTATTGGACGATATATATGTACAAAGAAATGGTGTTCACTGTGAACCCCGCGATGCGCAAAATAATATACGGCAATCAGATCATTATAACATTTTGAGACAGTGTATATTTCGCTGCGCATATGTAAACCTCACTCCACGTACAGAAACTCCGTAACTCTTCAGAGACGGAAAAATATTATAAATATTAAATTAATCAACGTTACATATTAAGGAATTGTGTTCATAGTGACCCCCGCGTAGCGTAGAATAATATAGGAACGATATAATATATAGAAGGAACATCAAAAATTTAGAAATGTCAGAAAGTGAAAACTGAACCGTATCGTAGTATTTAATGCTTGATAAAAAAAATTAGATATTTGTTATATATTTAAAAGTGTGGCTAAAATAAGACATTCAGATATATGTTTAATATATTGATACGATATACGCAGTGAAATTTCAAGGATCATTTGTAAATATCATTACTAGTACCGGGACTTCACCATGTTTCTGGTTCGATATGATATATTGATAAAAAGAATGTCATTAATTTTGTATTTTGTCATTAATTTTGTATTTTGTAAACCCCGAACCGTATCAGAGATCCGTAACGTTTCTTGCAGCTGAGAAAAAATAGAATAAATAATTGTTTTTCATAGTGACTACCTGTAGGCATAGAATAATACGAGATTCTCAGATCGAAATAGTATTTTGATATGTTGAATATCGTCAATTTTGAAGGAGCATATATAATCCACATTCCACGTACTGGAACACTGAATAAATTATGGACGGGTATATATATTAAATAATGTTTATATATTATAAATTGTTTTCACAGTGTTCCTACACGATGCGTAGAATAATATAAGACGTTCAGATCGATATGATAGATATTGACAGAATGAATTGTCGAAAACTTAGAAAGGTTACATGTAATACACGAAACGAGCAGGAAGATTGTAATATTTCAGTGTCGATAAATAATATTAGAACGTTGTTGTATAATGAAAAATTGTGGTCGTAGTGAGGCCCAAAAAGCGATCAATATAAGACGATCCGATATAGATACTGTAAAAACAATATATAATATAGTGATACTGTGATGTATGGTACTTCGATTGGGCACATGTAAACCTCATACCCCGTACCTGAACTCCGTACTATTTCAGGCTAGATAAATAATATTAGATGATATTTGAATACAAATTGTATTCAGAGATATCCTCGCATTGTGTGAAATAGTATAGGAACATAAAATCTATACGATTTTATGATAGAATGAGTGTCGGAAATACTGTATGGTCATACGTATACCGCACCGAAGATCCTTAATATTTCAGGCTTGAGAAATAATATTAGATCGGCGATATATATTAAAATAAGCTGTTCATAATGAGCGCCGCGATGCGTACAATAATATGAGACTATCAGATCGAGACAGTATATTAATACAGTGAATGCATACAGTATATTAACACTTTGAATGATAACATGTAAACTCCATGTTCAGACGCGGATTTGCGGTTACGAAGGTTATCTCCGTTCGGTTCGCTCTCCTTACGGACAGTTATGTTGGTAAGGATAGTTGAAGCTGTATTCTCTTGGACTTCGACGTAAGTTTCGTGATCGACTAATATGCGTGGTTGACTAATCGCGAGGTTTGCTTGTGGTGAAACTTATTCACGTTCACTATGAAGGAATCGAACTGATAGGCAGTAATGTCGAGAAAGAACTGTTAGAAAATAACTGTAGAGACGGGTCGAGTGAGTGCTTATATATGTCCGAGAGTGCTTCTTTCATTTAACCCGATTTTCCCGATCAGGTAAGTCGGGCACGTCTTTCGAGAAGACCTTGATCCTAAACTGCAACGGTAGTAAGCCTGATGAAGTTACGTAAATTACGGTACAATTTATGGTGGGTGCTGTATATCATTATTGTGTCAAGGATGGTTGCGAATATTCTGTTTTCTATTAAAAGTTGTCTTTCGTAGGCTTCGCAAAGTTACTACCTCTGCAGTTCAGCACTTTTCGAAATATCGGACCATAACAAATTGGAAAGATGTTCGTTGGGCATTCGTGCCGTGTAACAACCCAAACATTGTTCCGGAACATCGTAACATTTCAGGCTAGAAAAAAATATTAGATGATATTTGTATTAGATGATATTTGTATACCAAAAAGATTGTTTTCAGAGAAATACACGTGTTGCGTAGAATAATATAATAGAGTAGATATGAAATCCTGACTGAATGAATTTCAAAAATTTTGAAATATCATACATAGGCCCTGTACCGTAGACACGTAATATTTCAGGCTTGAAAATAATATTAGATCGTCGTTATATATTAATGAATTGTGTTCAATGATCCACGCGATGCGGAGAATAATATAATAAAATCAGATAGGGATACTATATTGATACAATTAATGTATGAATCTTTGAAGGAGAACATGTAAACTGCATTCTACGTCCGGGAAGACTGTAATAATCAAAATTCGATAAATAATGCTAGATGACACATATGTACAAAAAAAGGTGTACATTGCAGACCCAGCAATGCAGGGCTGAATAGAAGATTATAAAATCGGCATGATAAACTGACAGATTGAATGTAGAAAACTTTGAAATGTCTTATGTAAACCACACTCCACATACCGGAACTCCGTAATATTTCTGGAGATATAAGTAATATTAGTTGAAATTGATGTGCAAAAAGATGATTTCCGTTGTGTACCCAGCGATGCGTGAAATAATATAAGACCATAAAATCGACACGACATGTTGACAGAATGATTGCGAGAAATTTTGAATGATCATGTGTAACCTCATACCACGTACCGATACTTCGTAGTTATTTCAGGCAAGATAAATAATACTAGATGATATTCATGTCCAAAAATTGGGGTCCATTGTGATGCCGCGATACGTAGAATAAAATAAGACCATAAAATTGATATGAGATGTAGACAAAATGAATGTCGAATATTATAATTTGTCATACGCAAGCACCGTTCCGCACCGGTATCTCCGTTATCTTTCAGGATTGATAAATAATATATCACAGTAATATATATTGAAATATTGTGTTCATAATGAACCCCGCGTATCATGGAATATTATAAGCGATTAGATCAAGACAATATATTGATACGGTGAAAACATGAATCTTTGAAAGAACACATGTAAACATCACATACCTTACAGGAAAAACGTAACATTTCACTCTGGATGAATAACATTAGATAAAAAATTATGTTCATTGTGATCCCCGCGTTTTGTAGAATAATATAGCATCATAAATTCGATATGATATATTGAATGAACGATTGTCGAAATTTTTTCATTTTCATACGATTGACCCGTAATGCATGTAGTACTTCAAGCTCAATAAATTAGACTAGATCGTCGTTATATGTTTCAAAATTGTGCTCATAATGATCGCCGCGATGCGTAGAATAATATACAACCAGAGCAAGATATTATATTGTTACGGTGAATGTATGAAAATGTAGAGGAGCTCATGTAAACCTCATACACCGTACTCAGTAATGTTTCAGGCCAGCAATATAACATTATGTGGTATTTGTATACAAAAAATTGTGTTCAGTGATCCCCGCGTTGCGTAGTATAAAATAAGATCATAAAATCGTTATGATATGCAGACAGAATGAATGCTGAAAATATTGAAGTGCCAAACGTAAGCACAATATCCCATCGGAGAAACGTGATACTTCAGGCTTGATAAATAACGTTAAATCGACGTTATATATTAAATAAATGTGTTCATTGCGATCCGCGCGATACGTAGAACAATATAAGAATATAGAAGGCAGTTTATTTGCTGATAGCGTGAATGTAATAAATTTTGAATTATCATACGTAAGCCACGATATGTACAGATGGAGCGTATTAATTCGGGGACGATAAATATCACTTGATCGTCATTATATGCCATAAAATTATGTTCATTGTAATCTCCGCGGAGCGCAGAAAAATGTAAGAGCATCAGAGTGTGATAATCTATTGGTAGAATGAATGTAGAATATTTTGTATGATCATATGTAATTCTCTATCCATATCGTTGAAGCGTACTACGGGGATGATAAATAATTATAGATCGCCGTTATATATTTAAAAATTTTGTTCGTTGTGATCCCCCGATGCGCAGAGTACTATAACACCATCGGAGGGAGATAAACCATTTGATGGTGTGAATATGTCATGTATGAATCATCATGAATAAGCCCCGGTCCGTACTGTACGAGAGTAGAATTTCGTGCGATAAGTAATATTAAATTATTGTTTTATATTTAAAAATTTTTTAATTTTGATACCAATAATGCATAGAATAACATAAGAAAATCAGATCTAGATGATGTATTGATAAAATGTATAAGGAATATTTTGAATGAACATATGTCAACATCGATCCGTACAGCTGTAGCATATTATATCAAGAACTATAAATAATATTAAATCGTTGCCTTATATTAAAAAATTTGTACATTTTAATATTCGCGATGCGCAGAATGACATAGGACTATCAGTTTGAGATTACGTAATGATAAAATGAATGTAGAGCACTTCGAATTTCTAGATGAAAACCCGAACCTAAGGACTGTATTATTTCGAGGACGATAAATAATACTAAAACGTTATATTAAAAAATTGTGTTCATTGCAATTCCGTGAAACGTAGAAAAATATAAGACAACCAGAAGCAGGTTGATAGAATGAAAGTAGGAAACTTTGAATATCTATATTTAACCCCTGTTTCGTACCGAAGGAGCGCTTTCCTTCGGGGACGATAAATAATTTAAATTGTTTTTTTATATTAAAAATTTTTTTGCATTTTGATACCCGCGCTGAGTATAATGATATATGAACGTCAGTTCGAGATAAGATATTAATACAATGAATGTAGAGTATTTGGTAGAGAATGATCATGTCTAAACATCGATTCGTACCAGAAGGGCGTAAAATTACGAATACGATAAATAAATCAAAATCATTTTTATATTAAAAAATTAGCCAATTTTGCTACTCGCATGAGTAGAGTAATATAAGAATATCAGGTCAATGTTATCAATTGGTGTAGAGTGCATGAAATACATTTTGAACTGTCATATATAATTTCTGTTCAGGCCTGGGGTTGCGTATTATTTCGAAAACAATAAATAGATTTGGATCGTTGTTGCATATTAAAAAATTGTGTTCTCAACGGTATGTAGAGTAATATTGGATAATCAGGATTAGAATATATATTGATATAATGTCTTAGAATATTTTGAATGACCATATGTAAGCCACAATCCGTTGTACCGTATTATTTTGGGAATGATAAATAGTACTAAACAGTTGTTTCGTTAAAAAAAAATTGTATTCATTGAGATCGCCGCGATGAGTAAAATAACATAAGACCATCAGTGGGAGATAATCTATTGATAGATTGAATGCAGAATTATCAGATGTAATCACCGATGCATTACGGTGAAGCGTACGTATTATTTCGGAGGCTATTAATGATTCTAAATCGTTGTTTTACTTCAAAAAATTTGTTCATTTTGATACCTAATTTTCGAAGAATAATATAAGATAATCATATTGAGATCATATATTCAAAGAATGAATGTAGAATGTAGAATTTTGAATGACCAAATAGAAACTCTGATCAGCACCGGAGGAGCCTACTACTTCAGGGACTATAAATAATACTAAATCGTTGTTTTATATTAAAGAATTTGGTCATTTTGATACCCATGTTGCATAGAATAATAAAAGCCCATCAGATCGAGAAAATACGTTGAATGAAAGAATGTAGAATACTTTGAATGATCATATTTAAGAAACGATCCTTACGGGAGAAGCGTATTATTTCGGGGACCATAAACAATACTAAATCGTCGTTTGGTAACAAAAAACTTGATCATTTTGATACTTAATATATGAAGAAAAATATACGACAATCTGATCGAGTTAATATTTTGATAGAATGGTTATGGTAGATTAATTGAATGATTATATATAATACCCGATTCGTACCGTAGGAGCAAGTTACTTCGGGGACGATAAATAAAACTAAACAGTAGTTTTACATTTAAAAAAATATGTTCGTTTTGATACACGCGATGCATCGAAGAATTAGAGACAATCAGACCGAGATAATATATTGATGAAATGAATGAAGAATATTTTGAATGTCCATATGTAGTCCTCGAGCTGTACAGGAGGAGCATATTATATCGGGGACGATAAATACGATAACACGATAAAGACGATAAATACGATAACACATTTTCTTAAATTGAAAAATTTGGTTCATAGTGTTAGATGCGTAGAATAATGTAGGACCATAAAATCATTACGATATATTGGCAGAATGATTGTGGATAATTTTGTATGGTCATATGTAAACGTCATTCCATATCCTGGAATTCCGTATCATGTCAGTATCGTTGAACAATATTAGATGTTGTGTTCGGACAAGGACGTCGTTCATTACGAATTTCGTAATGCGTAGATTAATATAACTATAAAATCGATATGGTATAGTGACAGAAATAATGTGGAATATATCGATTTGTCTTATGTAAGCAACATTCCACGTTGATGAACTCCGTAATATTTCAAACGAGATAGATGATATTAAATGATATTTATGTGAAAGAAATGTTGGTCAATGTGAACCCCGCGATATACAGATTACTCTTAGGCCAAGCTACATGATATTTTGACAGAATGTAGGAATAAAATTTTAAATGGACGTATATAATCTTCATTCAGCTTACAGGAAATTCGTATAATTCAAGATCTATAAATATCGTTAGACGATATTTACGTAGAAAAACATGGCGTTCATTGTGAATCCTGTGACTGGGTGGAATAATGCGAGACATTAAATTCGACATGATATATTCACATAATGATTTTGCATAATTTTGTATGGATACATGTAAACCTCATTCCACGTGCTGGAATTCCGAAAAATCGTCCAAAGGTAATCGTCATGCCACGTACCGGAAATCCGTAACAATTTATGTTCAATAAATAATAACAGACGAAACTTTCGTAGAAGATGATAGGATTCATTGCGAATCCTGCGATGCAGTATAATGTAAGACATTAAAGACGCATATTATATTGACATTATGATTGTGCAAAATTTTGTATTGTAATGTGTAAACCTCCTCCCACGTACAGAATTGCCGTAATTTATTAGGCTCGTTAAACATTATTACATTATATTTACGAACACAAAGGCGGCTTTCATTGAGAAGATAATATAATCGATATGGTGTATTTTGACGGAATGAATGTGGGAAACTTCTAATTCACATATATAAACAGCATTCGCTGTACAGCTCTGCTGTACTACGTAATATTTCAGGCGCGATATATAATATTAGAAGATATCAATATCCCGAGAAGGGGTGATAACTGTGAGCTCTATGATGTGTAGAATATTACTAGACCATAAAACGATATGATATATTGGCAGAATGAATGTGGAAAATTTTGAATTGTCATATGTAAACCTAATTTCACGTAACAGATTTCCGTAATACATGAGGCTCGTTAAATAATATTACATGATAAATAAAAACAGAAATGTAGTCCATTCTGAATTCCATAATGCGTAGCATAATTTAAGACAGTAAATTCGGAATGGTATATTGACAGAATGAATGTGGAAAATTACGAATTGACATAAGTAAACAACAGACCACGTTGCTCTATACCGTATTCATGCCCATTAGGTAAAATTAGATGATTATAATGTGCAAAGAAATGGCAGTAATTGTCAACCCTTTAATACGCAGAATATTATTACTCATCATTATGACATGTTGACGGAATGAATATGGAAATTTTTGAATGGCCCTATGATAACCTCATTCGACGTACAGGAAATTCGTAATAATTCAGTTTCAACTAATTACGTTTCTCCATTTTTATGAATAATAAAATGACGTTCTTTGCGAATCCCGCAATGCGCAGAAAATGAAAGGCAATAAAATCAATATGATATAGTGGCAGAATATATGTGGAAAGTATTGAAAAGTCATATGTAAACCTCATTTCATCTACCGAGAAACCGTAAAAATTCGGGTTCAGTAAATAACATAATTGACAATATTTACGCAAAAAAGTGGTGTGCATTGAGAATCCCGCACTGCATAAAATAATGTAAGACCATAAATGTCGATGATGTATTGACAGAATGATTCTGGAAAATGCGTTTTAACATATGAAAGCCTCATTCCAGATACCAGATCTCCGTAATATATCAAACTCGTTAAATAATATTAGATAATATTCACGTACAAAGAAATAGCGTTTATTGCGAATGCTACAAAGCGTAGAAATACATAAGACAATAAAATCGATATGGAATATTGACGGAATGAATGTGGAAAAATTTGATTTGACATATGTAAGGAGGTCATTGCTATACTCCGTAATATTTCAAACGCGATAAATAATATTACATGATATTTATGCACAAAGAGGTGGTGGTCATTTTGAACACAGTGATGCGCAGAATAACATTTGGGCTATAAAATGGATGTAATAATTGCACAGAAAGAATGTGGAAATTTTGAATGTTTATATGTAAATATCATTCAACGTTCCAGAAATCCGCAATATGACAGGCTAGTTAAATAATATTAGATGATATATACGAACAAGAAAATGACGTTCATTGCGATTCCAGCGATGCGTCGAAATCCACAAGACATTAAAACCCATATGGTATTCCGACAAAATGTGGAACATTTTAATTTTACATATGTGGACAAAATGTGGAACATTTTAATTTTACATATGTGAACAAAATGTGGAACATTTTAATTTTACGTATGTAAACAATACTTCGCATTATTGTACTCCATAGTATTTCAGACGCGATAGATAACAATGAATAATATTTATGCACAAAGAAATTGTGGTCACTGTGAACACGGTGATGAGTAAAATAATGTAAGTCCATAAAATAGATATGGTACACTGACTGAACGAATATGGAAGATTTTAAATAGTCGTGTGTAATCATCATTCCACATACTCCGTAAAAATTCTAGCTCGATAAATAATATTTAAAAATATTCATGCACAAAAAAAGAATTCATTGTGAATCCATTAGTGCCAGGTATAATATAAGGCATTGAAATCGATGTGATATATTGAAAGAAAGAATGTGTATATTTTTTAAGTGTCATATGTATACATCATTCGACGACCCTGAACTGTGTAATATTTAAGTGTTGATAAATAATACTTGATGATACTTATGCACAAAAAAGTGAAGTCATTGTGAACCCCGCTATGCGTTGAATAATATAAGATCATATTTCGGAATAGAAGATCATTTTCGGATATACTGACAGAAAGAAATTGGTTTATCATATAGAATATTTTGGTTTTTCATATATAGACCTCATACCTCGTACCGGAAATCCATAAAATTCACGCCCGATATATAGTAATGACAATTATATACAAAATGGAGATTTTCATTGAGAACTCCGCGATTAATATAAAACCATAAAATCAATATATATTGCCGGATAAATGTGGAAAGTTTTGCAATGCCATATGTATACATCATTCCAGGTCCAAGTACTCAGTATATGTCAAGCTCGATAAGTAATATTAGATAAAAGTTGTGTGCAAGGAAATTCTGTTCATTGAGATTTTCGCGATGCGTAGAATATGGGACATTATAGAGATGATATATTTTTGCATTGTGTATCGAGAATTTCACGGACCTGACGTAAACCATATACAACTTACTGGATCACAGTAGTAATTCAGAATCGATAAATAATTTCAGATCATAGTTATAAATTATAAAATTGTGTACACAGTGATACCCGCGATGCGTAGAATAATATAAGGAAATCAGAGGAAAATAATATATTTAGAGAGAATGCAGAAAATATTGAATACCCAGATGTAAGCCCCGATACATACCGAAAGAGTGTACTATATCGGCGCTATAAATAGTACTAAGTCGTTGTTTTATATTAAGAAATTTGTTCATTGTGACCCCCACGATTCGTTGAATAATTTAAGACACTTATATCGAGTTAATATGTTGATAGATAGAATGTAGAATACTTTCAATTATCATATATAAGCCACGATCACTACCGGAGGAGGATATTATTTCGGGGACTATAAATAATAGTAAATAGTTGTTTCATATAATAAAATTTGTTCATTTTTACACCCGCGTTGCGTAGAAAAATATAAGATCATAGGAGCGAAATAATATATTGATAAAAAGAATGTAGATAATTTGGAATGAACCTATGTAAGCCCCGATCCGTAACAAATGCGCGTATTGTTTCGATGATAAATAATGCTAAACAGTTTTATACACAAAAATTTATCCATTGTGATTTGCGCGATGTAGAGGAAAATATAAGATCACCAGATGGAGATAATATATTGACAGAATGAATGTAGAATAATTTGAATAGTCATATGTATGCCCCGATCCATACTGGAGGAATGTATTGTACCCTGGACTTTATACAATATCGGAGCATCTTTATGTAACAATTGTGTTCATAGTGTTTCCTGCGATGCGTAAAATTATGTAAGGCAATCGGAGGGAGATAATACATTGATAGAATTAATGTAGGATACTTTGAATGATCATATGTAACCTCCGATACTTCCCGCAAGATCGTTCGGGATCAAAAAATAATAACAAATCTTTTTTATTTCAACAAATTTGTTCATTTTGATACCCGAAATGCGTAATATAATATAAAATCATCAGTTCGAATTAATATAATGACAGATTGAATGTAGAATATTTTCAATTACCATATATAAACGCCTATCCGTACCGGAGAAGCACAACGGGGACGAGAAACAGCAATAAATCATTGTGATTTATTAAAAAATTTGTTCATTTTGAAACCCACGATGCAGAGAATAACATAAGAACATTATACTGAAGTAATATGTTGATGGAATGTATATAGAATTATTTGAATAATCATATGCATATCCCGATATGTACCGGAGGAACATATTATTTCGGGGACGATAAATAATACTTGATCATCGTTATATATTAAAAAGCATTGTTCATTGTGATCCGCACAATGCTTAGAATGGAATAAAACCATTTGATCGAGATAATATATTAATAGTAGAACATTTTGATATATCATAGTCCCATATTTCAAGTCCCATTATGGGAGGAGCGTATTATTTGCGGAGTCGTAAATAATATTGGTTGTTATATATTAAAAAATTGTGTTTGCTGTGAACCGCGCGATGCGTAGATTAATATAAGACTATCATACCGTGATAATGTATTGACACAATTAAAGCCAAAAATTTTGAATTTTCATTTGTGTTCCATGATACGTAGGAACATTATAATTCGGGAACGATAAATGACAATAGATCAACGTTAAATATTAATTCGTTTGGTTCCTCGTAATACCCGCTATGTATAGAATAACATGAGACCATGAGATAGAGCCAATATATAGACAGAGTTTATGTAGAAATTCTTCAATTGTCATATGTAAGCCCCAGTCTGTACAGGAGGAGCGTATTATCTCGTGGGCGATAAATAATAATTTACCGCCGTTATATATTAAATAATTGTGTTCGCCCCCCCCCCGAAGCATAGAATAATATAAGACAATCTTAGGTGGATAATCCTTTGATAGAATGTATGTGGAATATTTTGCATTCCCATATGTAAGCACCGATCCGTAAAGATGGATCATATTATTTTGAGGAAGATAAATAATATTGGATCGTAATTATACAATAGAAAATTTTGTTCCTTGTGATAACCGCGATGCATAGAGTAATGTAAGACCTTCGGAGGGATATAATCTAATGATCGAATGGATGTGAAATGTTTTGAATGATAATTGGTAAGCGTCGAACCGTACAGGAAAAACTTATAATTTCAGAGACGATAATTTATACTGATATAACTTATACTTGTAAATCGCTGTTTTACATAAAAAATTGATTTCATTGCGATCATCGCAATGCGTGGAATAATATCAGATAATTTGAGGGAGATAGTCCATTGATAGAGCGAATGTAGAATATTTTGAATATTCATATGCAAGTCCAGAGCCGTACCGGAGTAGCGTATTATTTCGAGAACGATAAATAATATTGGATCGTTGTTTTACAATAGAAAATTGAGTTCACTGTGATACCCGTGATGCATAAAATAATATAAGACTATCAAATCGTTATGGTATATTAACACAATTGGTCCCGAAAATTTTGAATTATCATTTGTGATCTATGATCTATGATCTGAGGAACGTTATAATTTGGGAACGATAAATGACATTAGATCGTCGTTACATATTAACTCGTTGTGTTCCTCGTAATCTCCGCCGTGCATAGAATAAAATGGACCACGAGATAGAGCTAATATAATGACAGATTATATATAGAATACTTTGAATGTCATATGTAAGCCCTGATCCGTATAGGAGCAGCGTATTAGCTCGGCAACGATAAATAACATTTGATCGTCGTTATAAATAATTGTGTTCATTGTGAACCCGCGATGCGTAGAAAAATATAAGACAATCATAGGGAGATAATCTTTTGCTAGAGTGTATGTTAAATATTTTGAATCATCATATGTAAGCACCGACCGTACGAAAATATTGCACGATACTTACTTACAAAAACGATTGCCCTTTGTGAATCCCGCGATGCGCATAATTATATAATACAATAAAATCGATATGACATATTGTCAGAATAAACGGAGAAAATATTGACATGGTACGATGTTAAACAGAGATAGGAAAATTTTGATTTTTTATATGTTACACACATTAGTCGTACCGGATTTCCGTAATATTTCAGGATTGATAAATGAAATCGAATGATATTCATCTACAAAAGAATAGTGTTTATTGCGAAACCCGCGATGCGTAGAAAAATATAAGACCTCGAAATCGATATCAGATATTATCTATGAATATCTATGAATCAGCACCTGTCAGTGCAGGACTACCGTAATATTTCGTGGTAGATAAATAGAGTTAGATGAAATTTATATGGGAAATGATGGAGATCGTTGCGATCCACTCTATGCATATAATAATATATGACCATCAGATCGATTTGATATATTGACAGGACAAATGTCGAAAATTTTCATATATCATATGTAGGCTTCTATCAGTTCCAGAGGACCCTAGTATTTCATTTTCGTTAATCAACGTTAGATGATATTTATGTAGAAAGGAATGATGTTCATTGATCCCCGCGATGAGTAGAATAATATATGACCATCAAATCGATGTGATATATTGACGGAATGGATGTCGAAAATTATTATTCGTCATATGCAAGCATCTATCAGTGGAGGAACTTCAACTTTCAGGGTCGATTAATAACGTTAACTGTGGTGTCCATTGTGATACTAACGATGCGTAAAAAGATATAAGAACATCAGGTCGATATTACACACTGTCAGATTGAACATCAAAAAGTTAAATACGTCATATGTAAGCACCTATCATAGGGAGGTGGAGAATCATAATATTTCAGGGCCAATAAATAATATTAGATTATATTTATGTAGAAAAGATTGGTGGTCACTGTGATTCCCGGGATGCATAGAGATTACTATTACGATATAATCTATATGAAATGTTGACAGAATTAATGTACAGTGTTTTGAATGGTCATATGTGAACCTCATTCCATGAACCGGAAATCCGAAATAAATAATATTGTAATGACGAACAAAAATATGGCTGCTAATCCCGCAAAGCGTAAAGTAATAAAATTGAAATAGTATATTGACAGAATGAATGTGGATAATTTTGAAATGACATACGTAAAGAACATTCTGCGTTACTGTACTCCGTAATATCTCATGTGCTATTGATAACCTTATATCTGTGTATAAAGAAATTGTGGTCTGTACAAAGAAAACCTAACCCCATGATGCGTAGAATACTATTAGGCGATGAAATCATTATGATATATTGACAGATTGAATGTGGAGTATTTTGAATGGTTATATGTATATCTTCATTACACGTACTGGAAATTCGAAATATTTCGGGTTCGTTAAATAACAATAGATGACATTTACGAACAAAATATTGCTTCCACTGACAATCCCACAATACGTAGAATAGTATAAGACTATGAAATCGATGCGGGTTATTGACAGAATGATTCAGGAAAATTTTGAATTGACATGTAAACAACATTCCACGTTGCTGTTACGTCACCGTAATATTTCAGGCGCGATAGATATTATTAGATAATACATACACGAATAATGTGGTCATTTTGAGTCTCGTGAGGCGTAGAATATTATTAGACCTGTAAAAACAATTTGATACGTTGGCAGAATGAATATGGAAAATTTTGAATGTTCATATGTATATCTCATCCCACGTACCGGTAAGCCGTAATATTTCATGATGGTTAAACAGAATTAGATGATAGCTGCGAAAAAGTGGCGTCCTTGCTGTTCCCGCAATGCGTAAAACTATTTAATGCGTAAAACTATTTAATTAAATATGCATGTCCTGTGTTTTGAATCGTCATATCCTCTAAACGTACCGGCAGGCCGTTAAAGTTAGCATTTGATTGTCGTTATATATTGAAAAATAGTGTGATTTGTGATCCACATGATGCATAATATAGTATAAGGAAATCAGATCGAGATAATGTATTGAAAAGTTGCATGTCGAAAATATTTAATGGTCATTTATAGAGCCGAACCGTATCGAACTTCCATAATATTTCAGGGTGGATTAATAATTCTTGATCACATTTTTATATTAAAAATTTGTTCATTCTGATCACTGCGATGCGTAGAATATTAGAAGACTCTCAGAGCGATATGATATACTGACAAAATGAAGGCTAGAAAATTTTAAGTATAATATGTAAGCCCAAGAATGTAAGACAACCAGATCGAAATGTGATGTAGACAGAATGAATTGAATTCCCTTATGTAACCGTCATTCCACGTACCGGAAACCCGTAATACTTCATCCTCGATTAACAATAATAGATGACGTTTATGCACAAAAAATTGTGTTCATTCTGAGCCCAGCGATGTGTAGGATAACATAGGACCATAAAATCGATATGACTGGACTGTCATGAATGTGAAAAATGAATGTGGAAAATTTTGAAAGTTCATATGTACAGAACATTCCACGTAACGGAGACCAATAATTATCGATAAATAATATTAAATGATATCTATATACTAAGAAATGGTATTCATTGTGAATCCCGCGAGGCGTAGATTTATGTAAAGCAATAAAATTAATATCATATATAAACAGAGTGAAAGTTGTAAATTTTGAAATGTCATATGTAAACGTCATTCCACGTACCGGCACTTCATCGATTCCAAGCTCAAAAATGGAGTTCATTGTGAGACTCGAGATACGTAGAATAATATAAGAGCATCTAATTGTTATGACTAAACCGAGAGAACGAATGTGGAAAGTTTTGAATCGTCATATGTAAACGATAGTCCATTTACGGGAACTGCGTAATATTCCAGTCTCGATAGATATATTAGAAGAAATTACAAAGAAAGTTGTGCATGTACAAAAGAAAGTTGTTCGTTAAGATCTCCGCGATGCTTAGAATAATATAAGTCCACAAATTCGATACAACACGTTGTCAAAAAGCAAGTTCTGGTACCTGAATACTGTAATATTGCAGGCTCCATAACTAGTATTCGATGATATTTATGTACAAAAATATAATGCTCTTACGAGACCCACAATGAGTAGAATAATATATGAAAACAAAATAATTATGTTATATTGACAGAATGAATTTGGAAAATTTTGAAAGGCCATATGTAAACCTCATTCCATAGATATCATTACGTTACATTTCGGTAGAAACAAATGGTGTTCATTGTGAAACCTGCGATGCGTAGTTTTAAGACCATAAAATATTTATTACGTATCGACATAGTGATTGCGGAAAATTTTGAATTTCATTAGTAAACCACGTTACACGTATCGGATTACTATTAATCTATACCGCTATATATAATATCAGATGCTTTTTGTGAAAAAAATTGTGTTCCTTGTTAAAATTGTGTTCCTTGTTAACTCAGCGATGCTCAGAATAATAGAAAGGCATAAAAACGATGTGATAAGGTGAGAATGAATGTAGATAACTTTGAATGGTCATGTGTGTACCTCATTCCATGTAAAGGAACACCGCAATGATTCAGGGTTGACAAAGAATATTAGATGATATTACGTACAAAAAGACTGTTCATATTGTCATCCCTGCAAGACCACGAATAATACAAAAAAATAAAGCCAATGTGACTGAGAGTATGTGGAAAATTTTGCATGGTCATTTGTAAAACTCATTCCGTGTACCGAAAATCCCTATCGCTTCAGGCTCGATAACTAACATTAGATGTTAGATTAGTTTATGTACAAAAAACTGGGTTCATTGTGATACGTAGAATAGTATAAGACCATCAGATTGAGATAATATATTGACAGTGTGAATGTAAAAAATTTACAATAGTGATAAGAATGATGCGAACCGTACCGCGAATGATTATATTTCGTGGGCAATAAGTAATATAATATCGTCGTTATAAATTAAAAATTTGTGTCCATTGTGAAACCAGCGATGCGTAGAATAATGTAAGTTCATCATATCGACATAATAACTTGACAGCAAGAGTATCGAATTATATAAATTGTCATACCTAGTACCTGTACCGTACAGAAGGACGCAATACTTTGAGGACGATAAATAACATGAGATGGTTATATACATAAAATTATGTAGATTGTGAACCACGCGATACGTTGAATAATATGAATCCATAAGATCACGATTATATATTGACAGAGTGAATTGTCGAATATTTTGAGTGGTCATAAATATGCCCCAAACCGTACGGGAGTAGCGTAACATTTCGAGCTGGACAAATAATGATAGATTGTCGTTATATATTATAAAACTGTGTTCACAGTGAAACCTGCAATGCTTAGAATAATATAAAAACATTCGATCGAGGTAATATAGAGACAGAGTGACTGTCGAATACTTTGAAAGTCCATATAAAAGCCCAGAACTGTCACGCAGGGATGTAATACTTTGGAGTCGAACGAAAGTAGTAATCGAACGAAAATACAGGTTAAAAAATTATGTTCATTGTGAGCACCACAATGCGCAGAATAATATAAGACTATCAGATCTTGATTATATATTGACACAAATAATGTCGAAAATTTTGAATTGTCATTTGTCGTTCCTGGTCCTTACCATAAGCCCGTAATGTTTCCAGAACGATAAATGATATTAGACCGTCGTTACATATAAACACGTTGTGTTTCCCGTAATCCCGTAATCCCCGCTATGCACGGAACATGAGAAAGAGCTAATATATAGACAGAATATATGTCGATGACTTTGAATGTAAGCCCCAATCCGTACCGGAGGAGCGTACTATTTCGAGGAAGATGAATAATATTGGATCGTCGTTATATATTTAAAAAGTCGGTTCATTGTGGTCCCTGCGATACGGAGAATAATATAAGGCGAATCATCAGTAGGAGATGATGATTTGATATATTAAATGTAGAATATTTTGAATGTAAATGTAATGTAAATGTATGTAAACCCCGATCCGTACTGGAGGAGTGTATCATTTCCAGGTCGTTATTATAATACTATTGGATCGTCGTTATAAATTATGAAAAAATATGTTTAATGTGATTCACACGATGCGTAGCGTAATAAAGGACCATCAGTAGGAGATAATCTAATAATACAATGAATGTAGAATATATCTGAGTGATAATACGGAAGCTCCGATCCGTACTGGAGGAACGTATTCTTTCGGGGAAGATTCATAAACTTATTCGTTGTTATATACTAAAATATTCTATTCACTGTGATCCCGGTGACGCATAGAATGACAAAAGAACATCAGAGGAAGATAATCTGCAGATAGAGTGAATATAAATCACTTTGAATCATATGTGAGCTCCGATCCGTTCAGGTGTAGTATATTATTTCGGGGATTATAAATAATATTGTGTCGTCGTTATATATTAAAAAATTGAGTCAATTGTGTTTCCCGCGATGCGTAGAAAAATATAAGAGCATCTGATGTGGATAATATATTTGTAGAATGAATGTTGAATGTTTTCAATGGTCATATGTTTGCCCCGAATCGGAAAATAAAAATAAACCATTGTTTTATTTTACGAAATTTGTTCATTTTGATATCGGCGATACGTAGAATACTATAGAACCATCAGAACGAGATAATATAGTGATACAACTAATGTACTCTGAATGATCATGCGTATGCCCTGATCCGTACAGGACGAGAGTACTATTTCGGGGACTATAAATAATTTTTGATGTTTGTTTTATGTTAAAAATTTCTGCTCATTATGAACCGTGCCATGCGTAGAATAATATAAGGATGTCAGATCGAGATAATATATTGATGGAATGAATGTAGAATATTTTTAATTATCATATGTAAGTCCCGATCTTTCCAGAGTAGTGTATTATTTCGGGGACATAGAATAACATTGGATCGTCGTTATATATTAAAAAATTGTGATCCCCTCGATGCCTAAAATAACATAAGAATATCAGACCAAGATAATATATAATGAATGTAGAATATTTTGAATTATCATGTATTAACTCCGATCCGAAGCGGAGTAGCTCATTATTTCGGGGAAGATAAATAATACTAAATCGTGGTTTCTTATGAAAAAATTAAGTCAATTGCGATCACCGCGATGCATAGAATAATATAAGATTGTTAGAGGTAGAAAATCTATTGTTATATTATGGTGAATGTAAAATATTTTGAATGATCATATGTTTGCCACGCTTCGTACCGCATAGCTTATCATTTCGGGGACGAGAAATAATAATAAATCATTTTTTGATATTAAAGAATTGTTTTCATTGTGATCACTGCTATGCGTAGAATAATATAAAGACACAAGAGTGAGACAATCAATTGATAAAGTGAATTTAGAAAATTTTGAATGATCATATGTAAGCCCCGTACCGGTGGAGTTTATTACTTCGGGAACGATAAATAATTCTAAATCATTATTTTAAATTAAAAAATTTGTTCACTTTGATACCCGAGATGTGTAGAATGATATAATAGTCAGATCGGAACAATATATTGATGGAATGAATCTACAATGTTACGATTTATCACATGTAGTACCCAATGCGTACCGGAGGACCGTATTATTTCAGTGAAAATAAATAATATCAAATCGTTTTGTAATATTAAAATATTGTCTTCATTGTGAGGCGAGCGATGCGTAGAATGTTGTAAGACCATCAGAGGCAGATAATCTAATGGTAAGAATATTTTTATGATCATGTAAACCCCGATTCGTATCGGAGAAGCGTATAATTTCGAGGACAATAAATAATACTAAATCATTGTTTTATATAAAAGATTTTTCATTTTGATACTAGCGATCCGTAGAATGATATCAGACTGTCAGATCAAGACAATATAACGATAGACTGAATGTAGAATATTTTGAATGGTTATATGTCACCACCGAAAGGATGATCTTATTCCTTCGGGAACGATAAGTAATATTTGATAGTTGTTTAAATTAAAGAACATATACATTGTGATCCTCGCCATGCGTAGAGCAATATAATATCATCAGATTAAGGTAATATAATGGTAGAATGAATGTAGTATATTTTGAACTGTGAACGCGAAAGACTGCGGCGGGCAGGCAGGCAGATGGTCGGCCGCACACGAGCAGGATGGTACTACCGGAGTAATGCCATTCTGCTCAAATCAGTAGTCAGGAATACACGAGGGATGCTCGAGAGGTACAGTAGTTGAGCCGGTCCAACAAGAAGTGCGCGGTCAGGCAGATCTTGAAGTTACGCTCCTTCCCGTGAGATGGTCAAGGATGTGATCCAAATCCTCCTTACGCAGACCTTCGTGCGTACGGATGGTGCTAGTCCCTTCCTCCCGCCCGGGATATGGCGGAGACTTCCATCTAGTCCGAGGTGCTTCGTCGTCTCAGAAGGGTGAAGGACTCATCGCTTGGGCGCGACGTAGTTATGAAGACCTCAAAGGGGCTGACTCGGATGCTGCGGTCCTAACCAATTTCTACAATTCATGCTTTCGCCTGGGGCATATTCCTCGCAGTTGAGATGAGAGTCTGATTGTGCTTCTGCACAAGAAAGACTCTCGGGATGATTCGAGTAACTGTCGAGTAACTATTGCGATGGGCGATGTCGTCGTCAAACGTTCGTCGCTGTGCTCGCCGATCGCCTTGGACGCTTTGGGCGACCGAGAACAATCGTTTAAGTCCAGCTCAAAAGGGCTTTCTGCCACATGAGTGTTGCCTCAGTCATTCCTTCATACTGCAAAGAGTAGTTAAATGCGCTCGTGACCATAAGAAATTGGTGATAGTTGCGTGGCTGGACCTTGCCAACGCGATCCTCTCTGACTCACATGCGGTCATCAAGCGTACCCTCGTCGACGCCGGCGTGCCTACAATAATTGTCGGTATCGTGGAAAGCCTATAACATGACTCCACGGTGCGCGTGCTGACTCACTAAGGGATCACGGACACTACCTCCATAACGTCGGATGTGCGACATGGCTACCACTTGAGCCTGATACAGTTCGACTTGGTCATCGATCTAATTCTCAGAGATGCTACGAGGTCTGGTTCAACGTGTTCGGTGAGAGGGTGAAAGCCTCTGGCGTACGCGGACGTCATTACGTTAGCCTCTGACTCTCTTAGCTGGGACAAATACTAGAAGCAGCCGAGTGTTCTGCGAGATCGTTGTGGATCACCTTAAACATCCGTAAATGTGCAACTTTGCACTTTGAGGCCAGGGGATGGCCGATCCCGACGGCCTCAACTCGCGGGCGAGCACATGCCAGTACTAGGAAGGGAGAACTACGCCATTCTGGGTGTTTCCACGGGAGTTCGCATCGACCAGACTCCATACCGCAATATCGGGTAACTGGCCGCCGACCTCGAGACTGTCAGCGCGTATTTTCTCGCCCCGTGGCAGAAGATTGAGACCTTGATGACGTTTCTGTTGTCGCGCCACGACTTTATACTAGGGGGGGGGGGAGTGTTACGTAAATCGCCGTTAGCAGAAGCCGATCGGATCGTAAAGCGGAGAGTGAGGGGATGGTTAAACCTTCCCCAACGTGCTAGCACTGAGGTGCTCTTCATCCCCCTCTCTTGGGATGGATGCGGGCTCCCTCCGTTGGCGGTCCTTGTGGATGTTACTCATACACACACTGCGACACTGATGGCGTATACTCGCACCGAAATAACAGGGAAAGGGTAGCTCGAATACGCCAGCCTTTGCGATCGCACATTAAATTAACAGAAATCTAACACAGAGAATAGAATTAATATAAAAAAATAAAATAGGAATAACAGGAAAAATAAACGGTAAGTACAAAAATATCGTAGCAAAAATTACAAAATTAAAAGTAAAAATAAAATAAAATACAAAATAAAGAGTGGCCTAGAGTAAAATACAAAATAAAAAAAAAGAAAATAAATTAAAACGAAAAATAAAGAAAATAAACTAGAATAGGTAAAGGAAAAATAACAATAAGGAGACAAAAATAAAAATAGGGAGTAACACAAACGGAGACATGTTAACATAAAGTTAAAATAGTAAAAGTCAGCCTTCTTCCACGCGTTCCAGAGCCCGACTTTGTAATAGGGACATCCGTGGCCGATACCTACGAGCGCACGCCGTTCGGTAGTGATCGTGGCGAGTTGGGCGGCTGTCGATATTGGCCCAGCAGGCCACGACCGTGTCCACATTCGTTTTGATCATTGGCCCTCGGCGGCGCGGTGGAGGGAAGACAGTAGCGTATGAACTGCCCCGGGCGCCTGCATGCATGAGCGCAAAGAGAAAGGAAATAGCTCGGGCTCTGGATTATGATGATCCCAGTAAAGAGCCCGAAATAAAGTAAAATAAAATAGAATAACATAAAATTAGTAGTGCTGGTGGCGTTGCGGTGGGCCTGAACCAGCTCTCAGTTAGAAGCGCAGGCAGAGTATGGAGCATTAACACAGAAAGAAAGAACTATTGCCAAGAATAGCCAAAATAAATTCAGCGAAATGTTGCACATAGTGCACCGACTATTGCATACATGAACAAAGGTACCCGTGAAACTATTGCATTATTAATATGGAAATTTCAGAAAGTTTGGAGTAAAAAGAAGAAAGAAAGCATGTAATATGCTCCTGTTTACGATCGCGTTCGAGATGTTAGAAGCGTGGTTATCTTCGCGCGCGAACGCGTTCGCGTTCATGCTCGCGATACTGACGAACACCCGAGACATGCTCGACATACATATCTCGGGACCACGCGATCGTCTCCGAGACAATTAACTTTCTCATCAGGGTAGCATACCCAGATGAAATGCTCATGAATTTGCAGAAGTGGTCGTTTTGTGGATGCCAGGCGCCTCTGAATTTTCTCCAGGCTCGCCCTTTTGAGTACCTCGAAGTTGTTCTTAAATGGCAAGGTCGCGCCGACAATGATGACTGTTCTCAAAGGCTCGTGCATCAAAATGATGTCAGGACACAGAGCTGCGAGGGCTTCGTCCACGCCCGGAACGCACTGATTTCCCTGACCATCAAGGATAATCTGGAGGTCACGTCATGTCTCTCGACAATCGCGTTGTGGCGCAACTGCCCAGCGGCCACTGTGGCAGAGCACGTGGGGAAAAGTTTCCGACTAGCATCCACACCTCAGACATCTCCGGTCACCGTAGCCTCATAGACGCACTCCATTTGAGGGGAGCACGTCAAGTCACGCGCGATTCAAGTGCTTATATCGTGCACTACAGAGCAGCGAGCGTAATGCTGCAGGTTCGGCAATTTTCACATGGAATGTTTATGATGGACAAGATCCTTTGTGCGTCTGTGTGTTCGTGAGTGTGCTGCAAACTGCAGAGCTGCGTGAGAATACTCTCAGACCTGCTTCAATTACTTCAGTTTTATGTATAATTGTGTCCTATGGGCAGCGTTGTGTGCGATTTGACAGTATACATTATGACGGGGAAATGTCCCTTAGAGAAACAATGATTGTTTAAATATTTTGAAATGATTATATATAAGCCTCGATCTGTACTGGAGGAGCGTATAATTTCGGGGATGGTAAATAGTATTAGATCGTCGATATATATTGAAAAATTGTGTTCATTGCGATCCGCGCCATATGTGGAAAAATAAAAGTCCATCAGATCCAGATAATATATTGATAGAATGAGTTTAGAATATTTTGAATGATTACATGTTAGCCTCGATTCGTAGCATAGGATGGTATTATTTCAGGAACGATAAATAATGATAAATCCTTGTTTTCTATATAAAAATTTGTTCATTTTGATACCTGCAATGCACAGAATCGTAGATGACAATCAGATCGGAACAATATATTAATTGAATGACTTTAAAAATTTTTTAATGAGCATATGAAATTCCCGACCCATTACAAAGAAGTGTATTTTCACGGGGACGATAAATAACAATGGATCGCACTTATGAATTAAAAAAATTGTGCTCAATGTGATCCCAGCGTAGAATAATATAGGATCATCACAGGAAGATAAACGAGTGATAGAGTGAATGTAGATAATTTTGAATGAACATATGTATGCCTCGATCTATACCGAAGGAGCATACTATTTCGGGGAGTATATATTATACTGGATCTTCGTAATATACTCAAAAATTGAGTTTTAATAAACCCCGCGATGCGTAGAATAATGTAAAGAGACTAGAAGGAGATAATCTATTGATAGAATGAATGTAGAATATTATGAATTACCATATGTAATCCCCGAAACGTACCAGAAGAGACTATAATTTCGGGGACGATTGATAAATTTATATTGTTGACTTATATTAAAAAATTTCTTTACTCCTATTCGCGCGATACGTAGAACAATATAAGATCAACAGATCCAGATAATTTATTGATAAAATGATCTTAGGATCTATGAATTAGCCATAAGTAGGCATGCCCTAATACATACCGGAGGAGCGTTTTATTTCTAACATGATAAATAATACTGGATCATCGTTATATGTTTAAAAATTGTGCTCATTGTGATCCCTGCGGTGCGTATAATAATATATGACAATCAGATCGTGATAATATAATGACAGAATTATTGTAGAAATTTTTGATTGATCATATGTAAGCCCCTAACGCGATCGTTATGTGTTAGAAAATTAGACTTAAGGTGATTGGACCCACGAGACGTAAAATGATATAAGATAATCTGTTCGAGATAATATACTAATAGAATGAATATAAAATATTTTTAATTACCATACTTTAGCCCCGATCAGTACCGGAGAAGCATATCATATCGTGGACAATTGGATCGTTTTTTTATAATAAAAAGTTGTTGTCACGTTCCGGGGATGTGTAGAATTACCTAAGGCCATCAGAGATAGATAATCTATTGATAGAGTGAATACAGAATATTTTGAATGATCATATTTAATCTTCAAGCCGTACCAGCTTTGCGTATTATTTCGAGGATGACAAAGAATATTTAATAGTTGTTTTAAAAATTCTTTCATTTACACACACGCGATGCGTTGTATAATACGAGACAGTCAGTTCGAGATAATACACTCAATAAATGCAGAATGTTTTGAACTACCATAAGTCAGCCCAGATCCGAGCCGGAGAAGCGTATTATTTCTGGGACGATCAGTAATATTGAATCGTTGTTATATATTATAAAATTGTGTTCATTGTGATCCCCGCGATGCGTATAATAATGCAAGACCATGGGTGGGAGATAATCTATTGATAGAGTGTGTGTAGAATATTTTGTATGATCATATGTAAGATCCGATCCGTAGCGGAGGAGCGTATTACTTCGGGAACTATAAATAATATTTGATCGTCGTGATGGATAGGATAATATATCACGGGGAAATAATATATTGATAGAGTGAATGAAGAATATTTTGAATTATCGTATGTGAGTCCCGATTCGTACCGGAATAGCGTATAATTTCGGGGACGATAAATAAAATTAGATGATATCTATGTGGAAAAGAGTGAATATCAAATATTTTTATTCGTCATATATGTGCCCCTATAAATGCAGAAAGACATAAATATTACAGGGTCAATAAATAACAGGGTCAATAAATAACAAGGGTTATTCATGTACAAAGAAATGGTGTTTGCTATGATACCCACGATGCTTGAAGTAATATAAGACCATCAGATTCATGTGATGTATTGCCAGAATGAATGTAGACATTTTTTATGAGTCATACGTAAGCCAATATCTGTGCCGGAGGACTTCAGGGTCGATAAACAATATTAGATATAATCATATACAAAGATGTTATTTATCATAGTGAAACCTGCGGTGCATCAAATAATATAAGACCATCAGTTCTATATGATATATTGACAGAATGAATGATATAAATTATAATACATTATTCGTTAGCACCTATCAGTTCCGCAGGACGTAATAATTTATGGTATAAATAAAATTAGATGATATTTATGTAGATAATAATTATGTTCTTTGTGATCTCCGCAATGCGTAGAATTAAACAAAACCTTCAAATCGATTTAATATACCAACAGAATAAATGTCGAAAATTTTGTGACGTTATATGTGAGAACCTATTAGTGCCGCAAGACAGTAATAATTCAGGGTCGATTGTTAAAGTTAAAAGATATCAATGTAGAAGGTAATCTTGTTCATTGTGTGCCCCACGATGTTTGGAATTATATAAGTCCATCAGATCGAAATAATATATTGAAAGATTGAATGAAGAAGGTATTGATTCAGCTTAAGTAAGCACTAATCAGTTCTAGAAAACCGTAATATTTCATGGACGATTAACGAAATTAAGTGATATTTATGTAGAAAGGAATGGTGTTCATTTTGAAATCCGCTATGCGTAAAATAGTGTAAGACCATAAAGTCGATGTGATAAATTGACAGAGTGAATGTAGAAATTTCCGAATGGTCATATGTATCGTCATTCAACGCACCGGAACTCTGTAACATTTCAGGCACAGTAATTAATATTACATATTATTTATGTGCATAAAAATGTGGTTCAGTAAGAAGCCCACGATGGATAGAATAACTTAAGATCATAAAATCCATATGATGTTTTGACGGAATGAATGTCGAAAATTTTGAATGGTCAAATGTAAACCGCATTTCACGTACGAAATTACGCTACGATAAATAATATTAGATGATGTTTATTTACAAAAAGATTGTGTTCATTGTGAACAACGCGATCCGAAGAATATAATAAGTAAATAAAATTGAAATGATATATTGACAGAATGATTCCGTAAAATCAAGAGTCATATTTAAATCCTGTACTTCGTATGGGAGTTCTGTTATACTCCTGGCAAGAAAATTAAAATTAGATGATATTTATTTCCAAAAACATTCCTAACAACGCCATGTATAGTATAATATAACATCACAAAATCGTAGTGATATATTGATGGAATGTGAATGGAGAATTTGGAGTGTCATATGTAAACTTCATTCAATGTGCCGGAAATCCTTTATACTTCCGGTTCCATAAAAAATATTTTACTTTATTTATGTGGAGAAAGATGGTGTTCATTGTGAAACCCTCTATGCGAAGAATAATATAAGACAAAAAATCGATATGATATATTGACAGAATGAATGTGAACAATTCTGATTTGCTATATGTAAACCTCATTCCATGAACCGGAACATCTTTATACTTCAGATTTTATTAATAGTATTAGATGATTCATGTGCACAAAAAATATTGTGCATTGTTAAGCACGCGATGCGTGCGATAGTATAAGACTATAAAATCGATATGATATATTAAGACAATGAATGTGGTCAGTATTGAATAGTGTTGTGTAAACAAACTTCCTTACACAAACCTGAAATCCGTATAATTTCCGGCACTATAAATAATACTATGACATGTTACATATGTACAAAAACATGGTGTCCATTGTTATCCACAGGATTTGTATGATAATATAAGACCAAAAAAATCGTTCTGATATTTTGACATAATGAATGTGGGAAATATTGAATGTAAATATGTAAATATCATTCACGAAACGGAACGAAAAATGTTCATTGCGAATCCAAATTTACGTAGAATAATGTATGATCATATAACCGATATGGTATATAGACCGAATGTATGTGGAAAATATTAAATTGCCATGTGTTAACAATATTCCACGTGTTGTTCTTCGTATTATTCCAGGAGCGATAGATAATATTATATGATATCTACGTACAATGAAGTGGTGTACATTGTGAGTGATCCTCATGAAGAATATAATTAGACCATAAAATCTAAATTATATATTGACAGAATGAGTGTGGAAAATTTTGAACGTTCGTTTGCAAACGTCATTCAAAGTTTCGGAAATCCGTAATGTTTCAGGTTCGATAAAAACTCTTAGATGATATTAATTTACAAAAGAGGGTTGTTCATTCTGAAACCTGCGAAGCGGAGAATTATATAAGACCATCAGTTCGATATGAAATTTTGACAGAATTAATGTCGAGAGTTTTTGATTTGTCATATGTAAGCAACTATCAGTGATGGAGGACGGTATATGGTTGACAATACAAGGTTGATAAACAAATGTAGTTGATATTTATGTAGAAAAGAATGGTGCCTATTGTGATGCGTGAAATAAAATAATATCATCAAATCGAAATGATATATTGACAGAATGAATGTCGAAATTTTTCATTAGACATATGTAAGCACCTATTAGTGACGAAGGACCGTAATATTTCATGGCATTGTGATGCGAGCGGTGCGTAGAATAACATAGTTCGATCCGGCATATCGACAGAATCTATGTGGAAAATTTTGATTCGTCATATGTAAGCACGTATCAATGCCAGATGACCGCAATATATCAGAGTCGATAAAGAAAATTAGAAAGGGCTTATTTAGAAAAGAATGTTGTTCATTGTGATCCCCGCCATGCACTGAAATGTATATGTCGGACGGATCGATATGATATATTGGCAAAATGTCGTGAATATTGGTTCGTCATATGTAACCAGCAGTCGGGGACGGAAGCCCGGAATGTTTGAGGGTTGATAAATAAAACTAGATGAATCTGTGTATAAAACAGTGGTGTCCATTTTGAACACCGCGATAAGTGTATTGATGCAAGACCATCAGATCGATATATAATATTGACAGAATGAATGTCGAATATTTGGTTTCGTCATATTTAAGCCCCTATGTGCCGGCAGACGTAATTCTTCAGGTTCAATTAATAAAGTTCCATGATTTTTGTGTAGAAAAAATGGTGTATTGCGAAACCCATGATGCGTATAATAATATAAGGCCGTTAGATCGATATAATCTAATGGTTGTAGGAATGTCTGTAAATTTGGGGCCGTAATATTCAGTGTTAATAAATAGAAGTCGATGATATTCATGTAGAAAGAATGGTGTTCATTAAGATACCCCGATACATAAAATAATAGAATACCATAGAATCGATATGATAGATGACAGATCGTATGTTGAAATATTTTTAAGTGACAAAATTAAATCTCATTCCAGGTACCAGATCCGCGTAATATTTCTGGCTCGATTAGTAATAGTAGATGATGTACATGTTCAAAAGTGCTTTTCATTTTGCAACTCAAGATGCGTAGAATATTATAAGATCATAAAATCGATATGATATATTGACAGAATGAGTGTAGGAAATATTGAGTTATTATATTTAAAACTTACTCTACGTTCCGGAACTTCGTAACATATCAATATGGTTCGATAAATAATATTAAAAAATGTATATGTACAGATACTTGTGTCCCTTATTAACCCCGTGATGCGAAGAATAATATGAGCCAATTAAATCGATATGATATGTTGTCAGTATGATTGTCGAAAATTTTGAATTCACATATGTAAGACTTGTGACTTACCGGAAGGCCGTATTAGTTCGAAGACCATACATATAATTAGATCGCCGACATATTTGAAAAATTGTGTTCATTGCGACATCCGCGATGCGTTAACATAAAACCATCAGATCCAGATAATATATTGAAAGAATGAATGTAGAATATTTTGAGGGATAATATGTAGTCCTCGAAACGTACCGGAGAAATGTATTATTTTGGGAACGTTGAATAAAAGTAAATCATTGTTTCACGTTAAAAAAATTTGAAAATATTTTCGTTGAATTCTTTCGTAGAAATCGGGGAACAAACACACATGCACGCACGCACAACATGTAAGGATATCCAATGCATAAATTCGAGCCAAGAGCTTTTAACACATACGTACAAGTAGTAAGCTTACGCAAAAAATGTATATAGAGACACGTTTGATCTTTGCTGGAACTTTAATAGAATCGTAACCATTGCGAATACACGCCATGAAAGATTCATGGCAGACACCATGAAATTTGAGAAAAATGATTCATCAGCTGACAGATATAAAAAAATTCATAAAATTTCATGTTTGTCCTACTCGCGATGTTATATATAAGTTCACGATACGCCTTGTCAAATCAGATTCTCTTAAGCGAGTTAATCGTTTTTGAAATTCTGAGAACATTTTCGGACGAGATCGAATCGCGAAGTAAAATACATATAAACGTGGAATTATATTCAGCTGGATTGATTAACTATAAAACAATTCATTTAGGTTTACTGCAGTGTAATCGACATATATATAGCTGTGTGCCAATTTATCTCGCGTTTCTGAGGAGTTGCTGCACTACAGCGTCTTCCTAGTGGCCAATGTGCTTTCCTCGTTCCACCCGACGTGAGCGTATTCCACTTTCTCAACGACATTGTGTTTCTTCTGAATCTGATCATACGTACCTGCTTCTACCTCAATCGACACAAATATAAAAATTTTTATCACGCTCTTTCTACGCAAATATTTAAAATCGGTAATACTTTTCAATTTTTCTCCCCGAGAAGAAACCTGATATTTGATATGTATGTGATGCTTAACAAATCGATATTCAAATACGCTTCGTCGCTAGTTTCAAAAACATTTCCCTACTACCGCGACCGGAACGTTCTCTTTAAAGTAGAGCTGCCCGACCCCGGATTTGCGTTTAACACCGTCTATTTGTCAGAAAGGCAAGAAGCCATGATTTCGTAACGAGCCGATCATGCTGGAACACGCCGATTTCACGCGCAAAGCAAATTCCCCGAGTCCTCTCGAGTCGAGTAAAATTATAATATTTTAATCAAACAAATCGTTAAAACTAAAATTATTGATTGCTGAAAAGAGTTTTTGGAAGTATTGACAAAGACTACCGCCTGTAATGTATCACTGACTTCCTCTGATGCTTGTGCAGCGAAAAAGATCATTATAAATTGAATCTTCATCATATGCATTTCGATTAAACATTCGAAATGAATTTTTAAATACTATTTCTGAATATTTTTATTGTTTACACACTATGGTTGGCTGACGGGAGATTCCTCATATCCGTCGCCCTTTTCTCGCCGGTTGACAGTGGTTTCGACCTTTTTGGAGGGCGGGGCGTTTCCGTGACATGATCGAGGAAATATTTCTCCTCGTCCTGCCTGCGCCTTCGCGCATCATGTTCCTCTTCCTACTCTTCGCGGGGAGCGCTCTTCTTTCGCGTTCCCCTGGCGCAACCTGAGTTCTCGAACACCTCCGGTCTTTCCCTCTTCTTGCTTTTCCTCTTCGACATCCGTCTGCGTCGGGGTTGAGAGTCGTGGTTGTCAGTACCTTCTGTGCTGATCATCATGAGGGGACCCCCTCTATTCCTGCTCTGCTCCAATCATATTGGTAATGGAACAGGCCTAGCGATTACATGCTTGCATTTGCGGTGGTCCGATAACGATGGGGAAAGCACCCGCTCGAACACCCCCTCTTTACCGGGCCCGGAGGCTCCGCACCCTCTGTACTAGTAACTTTATTTCCTTTATTTTGTTCTTCCATGTTTGAATTTTCGTCTTCCCAGTAGCATCCAATGTGCTGGACCTGGGGTCCACCGGGATCACCGTTTCCTTGCAAACTTCCGATGACGGTGCGCCAGGAACCTGCTTGGTCATCCTTGATGCACCGGGACTGGAGTCTCCGATATCTCCTGTACCTGTAACCTTCATCAAATAGTTATTGTCTGTCATAATTAGTCATAACGTGTTATAATTACTCCTAACCCTCGACCACTCGCTCTTTCGCACCCTGCTTCAAGAGACCGAAGCCTGCTTTCCACTGGATCCCAGGGAGCACCACGTGGAGGTGTGGCGAGTGGTCCATTTGGTCGGTACGAATCCTCAATTTTACCGAAGAGACACCGCCTACGATGTAAATCTTATGTGAATCATCAGCTATATCGAGGTGTTTGATCCTATTCAGGTTACCCTGAAATCAAAAAAGCCTACGCCGATCTCAGATTTCCGCAATACTGTACCATACCGTAGAATAACGTACCATACCATATCAAACCATACAACACTGTACCATACAGTACCATACCGTACGATATAGTGCTCTACGGTACCATACCACACCATACAATACTACAACATACGGTACTATATAGAATAATATCTTACCATACGATATAATAACTTACAACACGATACCATAGCACTCCATAAGTTACCATAAGGTACCATATCGTATGATGCCGTACCATAAGTTACATTTTCGTAGCATTCGGTAAAACACCGTACCGTACTGTACCACAACGTATTATACAATTCCACACCGTACCATACGACACAATACCGTGCCTACCGAACTATAGAGTAATATTACGTACCATATCGTACCATACAATACAGTTCATTGTGATCCCAGCGATGCGTAAAAGAGTATGAAACCGGATCAAGCTAACATATTCACAGAGTTAATGTCGAAATTTTGAATTTTCATATGTGAGCCCCGAACCGTACCATAGGACCGTAATATTTGGCGATCGATAAATGGGATTAGATCGACGTTATATATTTAAGAATTGTGTTCATTGTGATTTCCGCGATGCGTAGAATGATATATGATCATAATATATTGAAAGAATGAATGTTGAGTATTTCGAGTTGTTTAATGCAAGTACCGAAGAGTAACGGATGACCGTGATATCTCGAGGTCGATTAATAATGTTAGATCGTCGGTATACTAAATTTATTCCATTATGGTCCCCGCGCTGCGTAGAATAATATAGCACCATAGGATCGAGGTAATATGTTGACAGAATTGATGTCGAATGTCTTATGTATCATTTACATATGTATGCCCCGAACCACAACGAAGGACCGTAACACTTGGTAGTAATAAATACTATTGGATCGCTGTTATATGTACAAAAATTGTGTTCACTATGTCCCCGCTCTGTGTAGAATAATATGAGACCATTATGTCGGGATAATATAATGACGTAATGAATGTCGATAATTTTGAATTGTCGAATGAAATCCCCCAGACGTAGACCGGACGTTATACTTCGGAATACATAAATAATATTAGAACTTCGTTGTAAGTAAAAGAATTATTTCCATTCTTGTCCCCATAAAGCGTAAAGTAACATAAGGCCATCAGATAACACACTAACTAAATTAATGCGAAAATTTTGATGTGTCATATAAAATAGCCGAAACGTACAGATGGTACGTAATAGTTTGAAGTCGATAAACAATATTCGATTATCATTATATAGTAAGTAAATTGTGTTCACTGTGAAACCCGCGATGTGATATGCAGTAAGAGACAATAAATTCGATATCATTCGATTACTGGATGTGTGTGGATAGGTTTGGATGGTCAAACGTAAACCTTATTTCACGTAAATCTCAATCCACGCAACGGAACAATATTCAAGATCTATAAACAATATTAGATGATATTTATGTACAAAAAAATGGTGTTCATTGAGAAAACCGCGATGCGTCGAATAAAATAGAACGATAAATTCGGTATGATAAAGTTGCAGAATTATTGTTAAAGATTTTGAAGTGTCATATGTCAACCTTAATCTACCTCAATCGGAACACCGTAATATTTCAAGCTCGATAAATAATATTAGATGATATGTATATACAAAAGCACAGTGTTCTTCGTGAACCCTGCTATTCGTTGAAATAGTATGAGACCATGAAATGATATGATATATTGACAGAATGAACGAAAATATTGAAGTTTCATATTTAATCATCATTCCATGCACGGAAAGTCCGTATGATATAGACTCCATAAATAGAGTGAGACGATATTTAGGTAGTGAGGTATATATTTGAGGAGATATTTAGGTATATAAGACAAATAGTGCTAACTATGAAACCCGCGATGCATAGAATAATGTATGACCATAAAATCGATATGATATGTTGACAGAATAAATGTGAAATATTTTTTAAATTTTCATATGTCTCATTCCACCAACCGGAAATCAGTAATATTCCATGCTCGATAAATGATATTAGATGATATTTATATACTAAAAAATGAAATTCATTTCGAATCACGCGACGCGTGGAATAATATAAGGCTGTAAAATTGATATGATATGTTGGCAGAGTGTATATCAACAATTATGAAAGGACATACGTAAGTTACGTAGCTAACTGGAGTTTCGTATTATTTCTGGCATGATAAATAACTTTAGATAGTCGTTATGAATAATAAAATTATGGCCATAGTAATCCCAGCGATGCATAAAATTATGTAAATCCTTCAGATCTGAATATTGATTCATTGTATGTATGGTAATTTGAAGAAGCACATGTTAATATCATACTCCGTACCTTAATTCCGTATAATTTCGAGATCGATAAATAACATTAAATGATATTCTTAGAGTAACGAATATTTTTACAGTAAATGATATTTCACAAAAAAAATTGTGTTCATTGTGTTCCCTTCGCGGAGCTTATGGCCTTCATATCGAGATAATATATTGATACGGTGAATGTATGATACATTGAATGTGCTCATGTAAATCTCATTCTTCGTATCGGAACATCGTAAAATTTCAGAGTCGATAAATAATATTAGATTATATTCATACACAGAAAAATTATATTCGTAGTTAACCCCCGTTAATAAGACCATTAAATCGATAAGATATATATATATATATATATATATATATATATATATATATATATATATATATATATAGACAGAAAAAATGTANAGAACAAATGTCGAAAATTCTGAATGGTCATACGTACATCACTGGAACTCCGTAATATTTCAGGCACGATAAATAATATTAGACCCTCGTTATATAAAAAAATTTTGACCATAGTAATCCCTGCAATGCTTAAAATTATATAAACCATTCAAATTGGGAAAATGCATCGATACGTTGTATTTATGTACCTTTGATGTTGCACATATAAACCTCATACCCCGTACTTTAATTACGTAACAATTCAGGAACGATAGATACGATGAAATGATACATTTACACTAAATAATATTTTTACAGTAAATTATATTTTAAAAAAAAATTGTGTTCATTGTATTCCTCGCGTTGCGTATGAATAGTATGAGACCACCAGATCCAGTTAATATATTGATATGGTGAAATTATGAAATTTTGAAGGAGCTCGTGTAAATATTTTACCCCGTTCCTGACATTCGTACTGTTTCAAGATCGACTAACAGTATTAAGTTGTATTTTTATACAAAAGATTGTTCATAGTGTCCATAGTGTCATGCGTTGCGTAGAATTATATATGACGATGAAGTCGGTATGATATATTGACAGAATGAATACCGAATGTTTTGAAATGTCACACGTAAGTTCCGTACACCCTATGATATTTCAGGCTTGATAAATTATATTAGCTCCGACACATATGTTAAAAAATTGTGTTCATAGTGATCCCCGAGTTGCGGAAAATCATATCAGACCATCTGAGCAAGTAAATATATTAATACGGTGAATGTATGAAACTTTGAAGGTGTACATGTAAACCACTTATCACATACCGGAACCCCATAATATTTCAGGCTGAATGAATTGTGTTGACACTGTAGATGACACTGTAGAGAAAGAAATTGAGTTCATAGTGATCCCCGCATTGGGGAGAATAATATAAGACGACAAAATCGATCTAATATTTTGACAGAATGATTGTGGAAAATTTTTATGATTCATATGTAACCCTCATTCCACGTGCCGGTAACATTTCTGGCTAGATTAATAATATTAGATGATATTTATATCCGAAAAAAATGGTGTACAGTAAATCACGCGATGCGCATAACAATATGAGACTATATAATCAAAATCATATGTCGCCCGAATGAATATCGAAAATGTTGAATGGACAAGTGTAAAACTCATTACATGTGCGGACCTCAGTAACACAGACATGATAAATAATATTAGATAGTATTTATGTACAGAGAAGCAATGTTCCTTTTAAACACCGCGATGCGTAGGAGAATATAGGAAGGTAAAATGAATATGATAATTTCACAGTATGTATTCGGAATATTTGGATATATTGGATGGATATATATATATTGGATAGTCATAAGTAAATATCATTCCTCGTACCGAAAATCCTTAACATTTGAGAACGATATACAGTATTAGATAATACTTTTGCACAAAGGATGGTATTAATTGTGAACCTTACGATGCATTCCATAATGTAAGACCATAAAATTGACATGATATATTGAAAGAATTAATGTGGAAAATTTAGTGTTTGATATGTAAACTTCATTCCTCGTTCTAGAACTCCGGTGTGTTTCAGGATCGTTAAATATCGTTAGAAGATGTACGTAACAAAATTTGTTCATCGTGAACACCGTGATACGTAGAATAGTATAGGACCATAAAATGATATGATATATTGACAGAACGTGGAAAATATTGAAATTTCATATGTAATCATCATTCCACTCCACAAATAAAGTGAGACGATATTAAGGTACAAAAAAATAGTTTACTGTGAACCCGCGATGCGCAGAATAATATAAGACCATAAAATCGATATGATATTTTGACAGAATGATTGAGGAAAATTTTGAATCGTCATATGTAAACCGGAATACCGTAATGTTTCAGGCACGGAAAATAAAATTGGATGATCTACAATTAGATAAGACCACTTCTTTGAACAAAGAATGGAGTTCGTTGTGTATCCCGCGATCTAGCATAATATAAAACCATACGGTAAAATAAAATGGATACGGTACTTTGACAGAATCAATGTGGAAAATTTTGAAGCGTCGTAATCAGACTTCATTCCACGTACCGGACCTAGGTAACACTTTACCAGGCTTGGTAAAATATATTGGATAATATATATGTACAGAAAATGGTGACAATTGCGAATTCCGCGAAGCGTATAACAAGGTCGCGAAAAACTATGTGATATATTGACAGAATAAATGTGGAAACATTTGAATTGACATTTGAAATCGTCTTTCCACGTTCCACTACTCCCTAAAGTGTCAGAAGAGATAAATAATGTTAGATGATATTTATGTACAAAACATGATGAGCATTATGAACTCCACGAAGAGTAGAAAATATAAGGCCATAAAATTGTAACTATATATCGAAGGTATGAATATTTTGCATGATAATATGTGAATCGCATTCCACGTTCCGGAACTGCACAATATTTCAGAATCGTTAAATAAATTTAGATGAGACTTATGTATCAAAAAATGATGTTCAATGTTATCCCCGCTATAAAATAATTTATGACCGCCAAATCGAAATGTTACATTTACAGAAAGAATGTCAATAGTATTGATTTTTGTTATATATCCTCCGAAACCTAACTTGGGACCGCAATATTTCAGGGTCAATAGATAATGTTAGATGATAATCATGTTCAAAAAAAATTGTGTTCATTATGAAACCCGCAATGCGTGTAATAATACCAGTTATCGAGTTCGGCATGATATGGATGTAGGATATTTTAAAGAGTCATATATAATCCACTAACCGTATTGGATTTTCGTATGATTTCAGGGTCGATAAATAATATCAGATGGTATCTATGTACAAAGAAATGATGTTTATTGTGATTCCTGAGATGTGTAGAATAATATAAGTCAGTCAGATCGATAGATATATTGACAGAGTGAATTTGTCGAAAATTTTGAAGTTTCTTATATAAGAACCTTATAGGAGGTCCACAATATTTCGGGATAGATAAATAATATTATATGATATTTGTGTACAAAAAAATTTCTTTACAGAGGTTCCTTCGATGCGTAGGAGTATATGAGACATTCTGATCGATATTTTGACTGTATGAATGACAAAAATACTGAACTGTCATGAAATCTCGGACCCGAATTACCGTGATATTTTAAGATCGATAAATAATATTAGATGTTGGACATTTACGAAAAGATTATGATCATTTAGATCCCCGAGATGCGAAAAAAAGCATAAGACTATCAGATCGATATGACATAAAGACAGAATGAATGTAGAATTTTTCTAATAGTCTTATGTAAGCACCGAAACGTAAGGACGGATGACCTTATATAGACCGTAATATTTCAGATGAATAGTGTTAGGTCGTCGTACCTATAATATATAAAAAATTGTTTTCATAGCGATCTTCTGCAATGCGCAGAATTATGTAAGACTGTCAGATCAGAATAATATTTTACGCTGAATATCTCGTATTTTTAAGCAGCATATGTAAACCTTATTACTCGTACCGGAACACCGTAAAATATTCTGGACGATAAATAACATTAGATCATCGCTATCAATTAAAAAAGAGTTTTCATAGTGATTCTAATAATACCGTCAGATAGAGATAATAAATTGATGCGCTGAATGTCGTCACTATTCAAGTTGTATATGAAGAATTCTTACACCTATCGAAAACCGTAACACATCATAATCTGTAGATGATGTTATATCGTAGTTATATATGAGAAAATTGTGTTCGTAGTGATCCCCGCGATCTGTGGAATAATATAAGGTTATCAGATCATATATTGATACTGTGAATGTCGAGTATTTTCAAGTAGCATACGTAAGCATCATTCGAAGAAATGGAACACCGTAATATTACACTGTCGAAAATAAATTTAGATCGTCGTCATATTTTAAAAAATTGTATTCATAATGATACAGCCCTTGCGTAGAATAATATAATATTATCAGAACAATATGATATATTGACAGCATGAATGTCGATAGTTTTCAATTCTCACATGTAAACCCCAAACATTTATGAACATTTATGAAGCTAAACAGCTGCCAGGGGGGAAGCGGGAAGGAATCAATTAGGCGTCAAGCTCTCCGTCGCCTCTTCGGGATCTGTCACTCAACTCTGCGGGATCGAAGACCACGCATGCCTCTGTTTCGGCTGTAAGGATGTTTGCTCTTGTTATATATTACTTTGTACGGGCAAGTATTACGCTGTATATCGTGTTCTCTAGTCGTTTCGTATGACACAGAAATACGTTTGGCCTCTTTTCGACCCCGGACCAACTAGGACATCATTTATTCGCCATTTATGATACGCAGATTGTACGTCGGGGTTATTTTTTTGGGCCACACCTGCAGGCCAATGTAAACCTCGAACAGTACAGGAGGAACGTAACAGTTCAGAGACGATAAATAATATTAGGTCGTTAATTATATTAAAAAATGAAGTACATAGTGAAAACCGCCAAGCGCAGAATAATAAACGACCAGCAGATCCAGATAATATATTCATGCCATGAATATCGAAAACATTCATGAGCATATGTAAACCTCATTCCACGTAATGAAAATCGTGATATTTCCTGGTCGACAAATTATATTAGATCGTCGTTATATATTAAAAGTTGTGTTCATGATGATCCTGGAGATGCGTAGAATAATATAAGACCATTACTTCGGGATAATGTACTGATATGATAAATATCGAGAATTTTCAATGTGCATATGTAAACCTCATTCCACCTACTGGAAAACACTTAATATTTCAGAGATGATAAATAATATGGATTGTCGTTATACAATTAAATATGTTGTTAATAGTGAATCCCGCGATGCGTAGAATAACATAGGGCTTGCTGGTCTATTTGATATATTGACAGAATGGATGTCGAAGATTTTGAATGGTCACATAAAAACCCACTGTGCCAGATGACGCTATTAATTCAAGACGGATGATTAATATTAGATCGTTATTAAAGTTGTGTTCATAATGATCCCCGCAAAGCGTGGAAATAATTTGAAACCATCAGATAGAGATAATGCATTAATACAGTGATTATTGAGAATTTTCTTCAGGCATATGTAAATCTCAATCCCGGAACACTGTAACATTTCATGGCCTATGAATAATGTTATATTATTAAACAATGGTGTTCTTGTGATCACAACGATGCAAAGAATAAGACCATAAATTCGAGGTAATATACTGATATAGTGGATGTCGAGAATTATAGATAGGCTTATATAAACGTCATTCCACGTACCGGACCACCGTAACAGTTCAGAGCCGATAAATAGTAGATCGTGGTTATATAAAAAAAAAAGTTGTGTTCATACTGATCCCCGTATTAAGTATAATAAAATAACCACCATAAGATGGATATGATATATTGACAGAATTAATGTCGAAAATTTTGTTTTGACATATGCTAGTCCGAACAGTACCGGAAAAACGTAATACTTCAGAACCGATAAATAATATTAGATCGTCGTTGTACAATAAAATATTGTTCATAGTGATTCCCGCAATGAGTAGAGTAATATTAAACAGTCAGATCCGTATTATATATTGACAGAATATGTATCGAATATTTTGAATGGTCATATATAAGCACCGAATCAAGGTGGAAGACCGTAATTTTGCAGTGTGGATAAATAATGTTAGATAACATTTATGTGACGAAAAATGTTGTTTAATGATATCCCGCATCGCGTAGAAGAATATAAGACTATAATATCGATATGATGTATTGTCTGAGTTAATGTCGAAACTTCGAAGTGCCACATGTAAGTCATATTCGTAACGGAAGAATGTAATATATCGGGGTATGATATGGCCGGGGATGAATAATATCCGATAAAATTTAGGTACAAAAAATGTTCATTGTAATCTCCACGACGCGTATAATAATGTAGGCCAGCAGTACAGTAAATTGACAGAGTAAATGTCGAATGCTTTGAATGCTATATGTAAACCCCAGCAATACCAGAGGAGTAATGTTAAATGGTATTTTTTCCAAGAAATTGCATATATTGTGATCCCTGCGACGTGTAGAATAACATGAGACCATCATCATATGACTATCAAATCGATACGATATATTGACAGAACGAATGTCGAAAATTTAGAATTATCATATGACAGCTACGTAACCTACCGGAGGACGGTAATATTTCACGACAATTAAATACTATTAGATGACATTTATATATATGAAAATGGTATGTATTGTGAAAACCGCGAAGCGTAAAATATTTTGAGACAAACAGATGATTATGATATATTGATAGAAAATTTTGAAGTGTCATGTCCAAACCTAATTCCTCGTACCGGAACTCCGTAGTATTTCAGGCTTGATAAAAAATACTGGATAAATAATACGAGATAAATAATTATGGATAATATTAGTACAGAAAAGTTGCTTTTATTTGAACCCCGTGATTTGAAGAACAATATAAGGCGACAAAATCTATGTGTAGACAGAATGAATGTGGAAAATTTTAACTGCAATATATAAACTTCATTCTACGAAACGGACTACCGCAAAAATTCAGGTCAAGCAAATAGTTTTAGCTCGTTTTTATGAACAAATGACTTGTATTCATTGTGTACATAACCTGGTGTGTGAACCTGGTGTTGCGTAGAAAGTTATAAGACAAAAACCAATATGGTACAATATGGTACGTTGACAGAGAAAATGAGGATAGAATGCATAAATGTGAAACTCATTCCATGTACTGGAACTTCGTCACGTTCCCGGCTCGATAAATAATATTAGATGATATTTATTTTTAAAGAATGGACTGAATTTTGATATAGATTAATAGAAACTATAAGATTATATAGAAACATAAACGATATGATTAGATGACAGAATTAATGTAGAAAATTTTGATTCTTCCTATGTAAACCTCATTGCCCGTACCGGGACATCGTTACGTTTCAGGCTCGATAGATATTATTAGACGATATTTATGTTCAAAGAAATTGTGTCTATTGTTAATCAGCGATACATAGAATAATATAAAACCACAAAATCGATATGGCATATTTATTGCATGAATGTGGAATTTGTTGAATGTACATATGTAAACATCATTCCACGTGCCGGAACTCCAAAATATTTTAGTCTCTATAAATGATATTAAATGACATAAGTGTAGCAGAAAATGGTGTTCATTATCAAACCCTTGAGGCGTAGAATAACATAAGAAAGTAAAATCGACATAATATATTGGCAGAATGATTGTGGAAGCACACTTTTGAATGGTCATGTATAAACCGCATTTAAAGTACCGGAGCACCATAACATTTCAGGCTTAATGTAAAGTATTACATGATATGTATGTAACAAAGAAATTGTGTTCATTTTGAAGTCCGCGCTGAGTAGAAAAATATAAGACCATATAATTGATGTGATATGCCGACAGAATGATTGTGGAAATATTGAATTGTCGTATGAGAATCTCTTCCAACGTACCGGAACTCCATAACATTCAGGCACGATAAAAAATATTAGGTATTATTTATGTTAAAAGTTGTGTACCTTGTGAACCTCGCGACGCGAGGTATAATATGAGAACATGAAATCGATATGATATTTTACAGAATAAATGTGTATAGTTTTGGTGATTCATATCTAAAGCTCATTCCACTTACCGGAACAACGTAATGCTTGAGGCCCGATAATTATTATTTTATGATAGGTATGTTCAAAAACGTGGTTTTCATTGTGACCCCAACGATATGTAGAATAACATAAGCAATAAAGGCGATACGATATATTTACAGAATTAATGCGGAAAATGTTATGGCGTTTTATATAAAATACATTCCATGCACCGGACATTAATATCTTTTGCTCGATAAATAACATTTGATGACAATTGTTTACAGAATGATGGTGTTCATTTTGAACCACGCGATTCGTAAAATAATATAAGACCATGAAATCTGATATATTGACAGAAAAAATGTGTTAACATCATTGTACGTACCGTAACTTCGTAACGTTTACACAGGCACGATAAGTAATATTAGATGATATTTATGTACAACAAAATGAAGTTCAGTATGAACCCCGCGAGGCGTAGAATAATATAAGACGGTAAAATCGATCTAATATATTGCCACAATGAATGTGGAATATTTTGAGTGGCCATATGTAAAGTTCATTCCACGTACCGGAAATCCGTAACACTGCAGGCTGGATAAAAAGTATTAGATGAAGTTAGTGTCCACCAAAATTTCGTTCTTTGTGAACCACGCGAGGCGTAGAATAATATAAGACCATAGTAATATGATATATTGACAGAATGAATGTGGAAAATTTTGAAAGGACATATATATAAATCACAATACAAGTAGCGGCTCTCCGTAATAATTCAGCTCGATAAATAGCATTAGATGATGTTTATATACATAAAAAATTGGTTTCATTGTGAAACCCGCGACGTGTAGAAAAATATTGGGCCCCAAAATCGATATGATGTGTTGATATTATAAAAGGGGATAGCTTTGAATGGTTATATGTAAACCATATTACACCATTGGAACATAACATTACATGTTCGATAAAAAATGTTGCATGACGCTTATGAAAGGAAATGTGTTCACTGAGAATCCCGCGATGCGTAGAATAGTATAACACAATGAAATCAATATGATGTATTTGTGGAATTATTGTGGAAAATTTTGGAGAGTCATATGTAAACTACATTCCACGTACCGGAATACCGTATACTTTAAGCTCGATAAATAACATTAGGTGAGATTTAGGTACAAAAAATGGCTTTAGTTGTGAACCCTACGACATGTAGAAATATTTAGGGCAATAAAACCGATATAATATATTGACAGAAAGAATGTGGAATGTATTGACTTGTCATGTGTATACCTCACTCCATGTAACGGATATTCTTAACGTTTCAAGCTCCATAAAAATATTGCTATAATGTTTGTGTTAAAAAAAATGGTGCTCATTGAGATCTCCGCAATGCGTAGAATAATAGAAGATAATGAATTCGATATGTTATATAGTCAGAATGAATGTGTAAAATTTGTGTTTTCATTTGTAAAAATATATTCTACGTGCAGGAATATATAACACCGTAATATATCAGCGTCAATAAAAAACTGTAGATAGTATTTATGAACAAGAAAATATGCTACCGCGCGGTAGCATAAGAACATAAAACCATAAAATCGATTTGATATATTGACAGAATGAATGCATAAAAATTCCCCGTACAGCTACTACGTAATGATCTTGGCTCGTTAAATTATATTAGTTTATGTTTTTGTACAGAAAATATTGTGTTCGTTGTGAATCGATAATGCATAGAATAATATAACATTATAAAATAGGTATTATATATATTGTTAGAGTGACTGTGGAATTTGAAGTGTCTTATATGTAAACCTCACATTACGTACCGGAACTACGTAAAGTTACAGGCTATATGAATAAAATTAGATGATACCCATGTACATAAAAATAGTGTTCATTATACCATGATTAAAATAATATAAGAACATAGACTCGACATGGTACGATGTCAAACTGAGATAGGAAAATTTTGATTTTTCATATGTTACACTCATTAGCCGTACCGGATTTCCGTAATATTTAAGGATTGATAAATGAAATCGAATGATATTCATCTACAAAAGAATAGTGTTTATTGCGAAACCCGCGATGCGTAGAAAAATATAAGACCTCGAAATCGATATCAGATATTATCTATGAATATCTATAAATCAGCACCTGTCAGTGCAGGACTACCGTAATATTTCGTGGTAGATAAATAGAGTTAGATGAAATTTATATGGGAAATGATGGCGATCGTTGCGATCCACTCTATGCATATAATAATATATGACCATCAGATCGATTTGATATATTGACAGGACAAATGTCGAAAATTTTGATATATCATATATAGGCTTCTATCAGTTCCAGAGGACCCTAGTATTTCATTTTCGTTAATCAAAGTTAAAAGATATTTATGTAGAAAGAAATGGTGTTCATTGTGACGCCCGCAATGCCTACAATTATATTAGACCATCAGTTCGATATGATATAATGACAAAATGAAAGGCGAATATTTTGAATGGTCATATGTAAGCTTCAATCAGTGCCGTAGGACCGTAATACTTCAGGGTCGATAAATAAAGTTACTTGATATTTATGTGGAATGGAATGTGATTCAATTAGAACCCCGCGATGATTAGAATTATATAGGATCATCAGATCGACATGATACAGCGACAAAGTGAATGTTGAGAATTTTGATTGGTCATATGTAAGCTCCTATCAGTGCAGGAGGACCGTAACATTTCACGGTCCTAAATAATATTAGATGACACTCATTTTCAGATGATCATTTTAAGTGATGTTTGTTGTGACACCCGAGATAAGTAAAATGATATAAGACCCTCAGGTCGTAATGATGTATTGACAGAATGAATGTTGAAAATTTGGATTCGTCATATGTCTGCACATATCGCTGTAATATTTCAACGATAAACGAAATTAGTTGATATTTATTGTCAAATGACTGATATTCATTGTGATGCCCGCGATGCATTGTATAATATAAGTTCATCAGATCGACATGATATACTGACAAATTGAATGTCAAAATTTTTGAATCGTCATATGTAAACATCTCTCAGTACCGGAAGACCGTAAAATTTCAGTCTCGTTAAATAACAAATGATATATACGAAAGGAATGGCGTTAATTGCTAATCACGCAATGCGTATAATAACATAAGGCAATGATATCGGTATGGTATATTGTCAGAATGAATGTGGACAATTTACATTTGACATATGGATACAACATTCCACGTTGCTGTACTTTGAAATATTTCAGGCTTGATTGAAAGCATTAGATGATAATTATGCAGATGGAAATTATGTTGTTGTGAACCCTATGATGCGGAGAATTTTACAAAGCAACAAAATCGTTATGACATATTGACACAATGAATGTGGAAAATTTTGAATGGTCATATGTAAACCTCGTTCCCCGTACCGGAAATCCGTAATATTTATGTCTCGTTAAACAGTATTAAATGATATTTACGAACAAGGTAATGACTTTCAGTGCGAATCACGCATATGGAGAATAATATTATGCAATAAAATCGGTATGTTATATTGTCATAATGAATGTGGAATATTTTGATTTGATATATATATATATATATATAACATTCCACATTGCTGTACACCGTAATATATGAGGCGCGATAGATATTATTATTATTAGATAACTTTTATTTACACAAAAATGGTAGTTATTGTGAACCCCGTGATGCGTGAAGAACAGTTATGCCTCAAAATCGATATGATTTATTGACAGAATGAATGTTGAAAAATTTGAAACCTTATTCATATGTAAACCTTATTCCACGTATCAGTAATCCGTAATATTTGTGAATGGCTATTAAATAATATTAAATGATATTTACGATCAAAAAAATTGCGTTCATTCAATCTCGCATTGCGTAGAGTAATATAAGGCAATAAAGTTGATATGGCATATTGACAGAATGAGGGCGGAAGATGTTTAACTGTCATATGTAGACCTCATTCCACGTACCGAAATACCGCAGTATTACAGGCTCGATAAATATCATTAGATGGCATTTACCTATTAAAGAATGGTGTTCACTGCGAATCTCGCAAAGCATAAAATAATATAAGACAGTAAGATCGATAGAATATATTGAGCAGAATGAATGTGGAAAATTTTGAAAAACCGTAGGTAAACATCATTCCACGTACAAGAACTCCCCATTATTTAAAGCACGTTAAATAGCATTTATGTACAAAGAAATGGCTTTTATTGAGAACACCACCATGCGAAGTATGCTATGAGACTGTAAAATTGTTACTCTATAAGGATTGAATTGAATTCGGGAAATTTTGAATGTGTATATATAAACTTCATTCTACGCCGTGATATTGCAAGCTGGATAAATAACGTTAGATGATACAAATATACAAAGAAATTGTGTTCATTGCGAACAACGCGACACGTAGAATAATATTAGAACAAGAAATCTACATGATATAATGGCACAATACGTGCGGAAAATTTTGAGCGGTCATATGTTATCATTCCACAGACCGGAAGAGCGTAGTATTTTAGGTACGTCGGAAAATATTGTATCATGTTAATGTTTAAATAATTGGAACAATTGTGAACCCTGCCATGCGCAGAATAATATGAGACTACAGAATAAAATTTGATATATTAACAGAATAGTTGCCGAAAATTTTAATGTGACATGTGTGAATTTCATTCCACGTACCGGAAGTTCGTAATATTTCAGGACAGAAATATAGTTCCATATGATACTTATGTGAAAATAATTGTGTTAATTGAAAGCCTCTCGATACGTAGAACAACATAATTCAATGAAATGATATGATAGATATGCAGAAAAAACGTTGAAAGACTTTAAAGTTCCTATTTAAGCCTCATTACACGTACGGGATATTCTTAATATTTCAGGTTCGATAAAAAATATCAGATGACATTTATGTCAAAGAATTTTGTTAAGTGAAAGCCCCATGAAGCGTAGAACAATATAAGACAATAAAATCGATATGTTATATTGGCAGAATGAATGTAGAAGAATTTGAATGGTCATATATATTCCTCATTTCGCATACTGGAACACCGTAAAACTTCAGGCTCGATATATAATATTAGATGCTACCTATTTCCGAAGAAATGGTATTCGTAGTAAACTTAGCGATGCTATGTAAATAAGAACATAAAATATAAAAAATATATTATATACTGACAGAATGAATGTGGGAGATTTTGAATGGCAATGGAATCCACATTCCACGTACCAGAACTCCTTATTGATTCAGGCTCGACAAATAATATAAGATGATATTTATATTCAAAAAAATGAGTTCATTGTCAATCCCATGATATGACGAAGAGTATAAGACCATAAATACTCTTTGATATGTTGAGGGCCTAGCTTGAAATATTACCACGTTGCGGTGCATGGAATGAGGTTCTCATATGACATATCAAAATTTTTCATTCATTCTGTCAATATATAATATATTTTTTCTATTCTTATACTTTACTAAGCATCGCGGAATTCGCAATGAACACCACTTTTGTGTAAAAAAATATAATCTAATGTTATTTATCGTACATGAATGTGTTACGGATTTCTTGTACGTTGGATAACATTAACGTATGGATATACAAAATTTCCGTCATTCATTCTGTCAATTTATCATATTTTTCACACCATCCTATATTATTCGGCACATCGCGGGTATCACTGTGAACAGAATTTTGATGTCATCTAATGTTATTTATCAAACATGAAATATTACGGACTTCTAGCACGTGGAATGAAGATCACATATGAACATGCAAAATATTCGACATTCATTCTGTCATTAAATATCATATCGTTTTGACGGCAATATTCTGATAATATTCTGCGCACCGCGGACTTTATGTGGAAACTTTGTTGTACATAATTATCATCAACATGAAACAGTACGGAATGCATGTGCGTGGAATTTGGTATACATATCGCAATTCATAGTTTTCGACATTCACTCTGTCATAATATCGACCGGTGGTCTTATATAGTCCTACACAATGCAAGTACCACTATGAACACAATTTTTTATGTTCATGGATGATATGATATTATTTATCGACCATGAAGTATTACGGTTTCCAGAGTCGTCAAATAATATTATAAAATCTGTATTTATTAAAGAAATACTTCAGGGAGAACTCACCGATGTGTACAATAATTTAAGGCGATCAGTTCGGAATCATATTTGATTCCGTGAATATCGAGAAATTTTAAGTAGAACATGAACACCTTATTCCACTTCTCGGTTAACCGTGTTGCTTCAGTGTCAATAAATAATATTAAAACGTATTTATATTAAAAAAAGAACATTTATAGTGTGCCCCGCGATGCATAGAACAATATGAAACCATAAGATCGTGGCAGTTATATACTGACAGAATGAATGTCGAAAATTCTGAATGGTCAGATCGTACCCGGTTTACCGTCAGGAGTGATAAATAATACAATATGATACAGTTATAAAAAAAAGATTATCATTGTGATCTCTGCGATGCATAGAATAATATAAGACCATTAGGTCGATATAATGAAATCACAGAAAGGAAGTCGAAAATATTCAACGACAATATGTTAATCTAACTCCATTTACCGGGACACAGTAATACTTCAGGCTACATGAATAATTTAGGATGATATTTATGTACAACAAAATGATGTTCGTATTAATTCTCGCGATTCGTAAAATAAGATAAGACTATCGATACGATAAATCGACAGAACGAATGTAGAAAATTTTGACCGACCATATGTACGTCTCATACCACATATCGGAACTCGACAATGTTTTAGGCTCGATGACTAATATTCAGATTTGATGACTAAGATCAGATTTATGATCTATTTACAAAAGAATAGTGTTCATTGTGATAATGCGTAGAACTATAATAGACAATAAAATCGATATCATATACTGACAGAATGAATGAAGAAAATTTTGAATGTTCATACGTGAACCTCATTTCACCTATCGGATTATCGTAATATTTCAGATTCGATAAGTGATATTAGAATAAATTTGAGTTGACAAGAATTGTGTTCAATGTGAACACCGCAATTTAGTAAGGATAAAATAAGTCAATATAATCGAAATGATATTTTGCCATAATTGGAACTTTGTGTCGATAAATAATACCAGATTGTCGTTATATATTAACAAATAGTGTCCTGTAATGAAGCCCGTGAATAGGAGAATAATATAAGACCGTCAGATGGAAATGACACAATAACAGAATTCGTCAAAAGTTTTGGATGTTGACATGCAGGCCATGAAACGTCTCGGATGTCTGTAATATTTCATGGACGATAAATCAGCGGTTATACTGTAAAAAAATCGTGATTGAACAAAATCAGACCACCAAAATGAGATAATCTAATGTTAGAGTGAATGTTAGAATATTTTGAATTAACATATGTGAGCACTATCCGTACCAGAGGAGCGTATTATTTCGGGGACGATAAATAATACTAAATCGTTTTTTTTTGACATTAAGAAAATTGTCCATTCATTACCGAAGAGAAGAATCGTATAAGACCATCAGCCCGAGATAGTATTTTGATGGAAAGGTGATGAATGTAGGATATTTTAAACGTATGTAAGATCGTATGTAAGCCCCGATACGTACCCGAGGAACGTATTATTTTGGGAACGATAAACCATAGAAAAACGTTGTTTTATATTTAAAAATTTGTTCGTCGTTATCTCTGCGACGTGTAGAATAATATGAGATCATCAGAAGAAATATATATATATATGTGTGTGTGTGTGTGTGTGTGTGCGCGCGCGCACGCGCACACACACACACACAGTCGGTGTTTTAAAAAGTTGTTAAAAAATTTGTTATGAAACCCGCGATGCGTAGAATTATATAAGATCGAGAAGTTTCGATTAGTCGAAGATTAGCCGAGAAATTTCCTCCGATGGTAGCCATCAGGACGACATCCTCTGATGTTTGCCATCACGACATAAAGCGACAGTCAATGTTAGTCATCCCAAGGAGAAACATCCTAAGATATTATCTCACAGGTCGACAAACAAACTTCGATGTCAGACATCAGCCCAACAGAAGTTCTTCGATGTTAGTCATCACGCTGAAGGACGAAATTTGATTAATTTGTTATACATCATTCAGAGTAACTCATATCGATGTTAGCTATCAGGTAGGGAACGTACTTCTATGTTAGATATCAAGACGAGAAACACCATTCAATGTCAAATATCACGTCGAGAGATTTCCTTCGCTGTTAGCGATCAGGCCAAGAGACCTCCTTCGATATAAGCAATACGGTCGAGGAAATAACATTGATGATAGCAATCATGACGAAAAATTTTCTTCGATGTTAGCCATAGAGTCGTGAAATATACTTTGATGTTAGACAACAGGCCGTGTGAATCATTTCGATGTTAGCCATCTTCCATATTAGCCGAGAAACGTACTTCGGTATTATCTGTCAGGCAGTTAAACGTATTTCGATGTTCACAATCAGGAGACGAAATTCAATGTTAAAAATCATGCCCGGATTGTTCCTTCGATGTATGCCATGAGACCAATATAAATTCTCCGGTGTTAGACATATGGACAAAAAACGTCCTTCGTTGTTAACCATCAGGCCGGGAAACATTCTTCGATGATATCCACCAGGCTGAGAAACGATCTTAAATGTTAACTATCAGGTCGGAAAACTTCCTCCGATGTGAGTCAAATGACCGAGAAAAGGAAATTAATTATAGCCATAAGGCCGAGAAAAAGAAATCGATGTTAGCCATAAGGCCGAGAAACATACTTCGATATTATCAATCAGGCCGTGTAACATATTTCTATTTTAGGCATCTGGCCGACTTACATCATTTGATGTAAGCCATCAAGTCGGGAAACGTGAGTTGACGTTAACAGTCAGGCCGAGTATTATAATACGATGTTAGACAAAAGGACGAGAAACAACCTTCGATAATAACAATCAGGTCGAGAAACGTCCTTCGATGTTAATTATCTGGCCGAGAAACGTCCTTCGAGGTTGTCCAACAATTCGAGTAGCGTACTTCCATGTCAGACATTAGGACGAGTAACATACTTCCATTCATCAGGCCGAGAAAAGTCATTCGATGTTAGACAGGCCGAGAAGCTTCCTTCGTTGTTAGCCATCAGGCTGTATTGTTGCTCGCAAATATCATCTAATATTAACTAACGAACTTGATATTCTGAATTCCAGTACCTGAACTTTATATATAACGTTACAAATTTATCAACAGTCATTCTGTTAATATCTAATATCTTTTTTAAGGACTTCATTATTCTACGCGGGATTCGCAATGAACGCCATTTTGCGTACATAAATATCACGTAATATTATCTATCGTGTCTAAAATAATTATGGAGCTCAGCAGGATCCAATGTTGCTTTTATATGTCAATTTGAAACTCTCCACACTCTAACTGTCAATATGCCATATCGAGTGCATTGTCATACATGATATTACGCATTGCGGGATTTTCCATGAACGTCTTTTAATTATTTGTAAATGACATTTAATATTTTTCTGAGGCTGAAATTTTCCGGTGGTACGGTCCAAGCAAAGGGATTTACATGTGACAATTGAAAATTTTAGAATTTATTGCTGTCATTATGTCATCGATTTTAGGGCCTTGTAATTTTCAAAGTATTACGAGGTCCATAGTACACACCATTTTTTTGTACGCAAATATCATGTAATCTTAGTTATCGAGCAAGAAATATTACGGAGTACAAATACGTGAAAGGAGGTACACACATAACAGTTCAAAAGTTCCACATCAATTCTGTCAACATATCATATCGATTTTATGGTCTTATAATATTATATGCAATGTATGATTCACAATGAATTCTTTTAAATAAACATCATCAAATATTATTTATAGCTGCTGAAATACTACGGAGGACAGAATGGAATGGTGTTTACATATGATCATTCAAAAATTTTCTCATTCATTCTGACCTTTATCATTTCGATTATAAATTCTTGTATTATTCTACGCATTCTGGGGTTTGAAATGAAAACTATTTTTTTTACATAAATATCATCTAATATTACTTATCATGCTTGAAATATGACGTTCAAAGTTTGTCAAATTCGTTCTGCCAATATATCGCATAGACTTAATTATCTTGTATTATTCTACGTTTCGCGGGGTTCACAATGGGCACCATTTCTTTATATAAGTATTCCATCTATTTTTTTATTAATCCTGAATTGTTACGAAATCCCGGTTCGTGGAATTAGATTAACATTAAAAATTCTCCACATTCAATCTGTCAATATACCATATCTGTTTTATGGCCTAATAATATTATACGCATCACGTAGTTTGTAATGACTACCATTTCTTTGTAAATAAATATCACATAATAACTATCGCACCTGAATAATTATGCAACATTGTGGAAAATTGTTTACATGTGTTTATTCAAAATTTTCTACTTTCATTCTATATACTATATTGATTTTAAGGTCACATGTTGTGCATTGCGGGATTAGCAAGTGCAGCCACTTTTTGGTTCTTAAATATCATTAAATACTATTTAACGAGATAGATTTCTAACGGATTTCTGGTACATCGAGTTATGTTTACATATGACCACCATTTATTTATACACAAATATCATCTAACATTATCTATTGCGCCTGAAATATTACGGAGTACAGCAACGTGGAATGTTATTTACATATGTCAATTCAAACATTTCACATTCATTCCGTCAATATACTACACAGATTTTATGGTATTACATTAATCTACGCATTGCGGGATTCACAACGCCACTTTTTTTTGTACTTAAATATCATCTAACATTATTTATCCAGCCGAAGTATTACGTTGTTCCGGTACGTGAAATGAGGTTTTCACATTACGCTGCAACTTCTAGACATCTATTTTGTCAAAATATAATACCGACTTTATGTCCGTATATTACTCTACGTATCGCGAGTTTCATAATTAGATTTCTTTATACATAAATATCGTCTAATATTATTTATCG
>NIPQ01036274.1:0-11569 GCA_002806875.1 Lepidotrigona ventralis hoosana
TATATATTGAACTGGAGGTCAAGTATTGCCATTTTGAACAGAGAAATTAACGAAAATTATTCTATCATGGGTCTACGGAGCGAAAAAAAGTTTTCTCATACGAACATTTGAATTCATTAACTGCACTTAACAATTAATCAGTATTAAATAATATTCGCAATTTTGTATCATCGTGAAAAAATTGTTTCCAATCAATAGACCCATGAAACTACCACAAACATTTCTAAATACGTTCAGCATACCGCAAGGATGTAATAGCTAGGCATGCACATACCCAGCATACACTTGAACATTTCCATGAAGCATATCGGGCTCATTATACTTTCAATATGTGCTATGAAACTGCATTTCAACATTCGATTAGATAAATTTGTTAGAAGAGAAATTCACATTCAAATTTAAAAAAGAAATACTTATAAAACCAAATATTACCTCAGCACCCTCAAATGATGTTCAACGATTGCACCCATTTTATTAACACAGGCATTACTCTTTCGATCTCTCGACTGTTGATTTACGAACTCGTTGACCCATGCCATCATTATGTTCAATTGGCCAATAGCGTGGTTCGCGAAAACGATAGCAAGACCGAATGCTCCAGTTGTACTTGAAACTGCGACGAAAGCTGCCAAAAATTGTGTACTAAGGACGACGTCGTGGATGGATTTCGTTTGAACTGGAAGTTTATACGGTGGGCAGGGTAAGGTGTAGATGATCATAGTTTCGTTTCCTACTTCGACAGTTTGTTGAAACAGTCCGGCTGCGATACACGCGGAAAAGACACCGCTTTGCATAAAGATCGCGCAGAAACCGGCGACATAGCGACCGATCTTCGCGTTCTTCAGCATCATTTGTTGATCCTCAGGCTTGGTTATCATCTTCCAATCCATTCTAATATGTTCTATGCAATCGTGTATATCGCGTCTGCGTAGCAATAGCATCGCGTAATTGAATCCTCCGACACTCCAATCTGAAAGAGGACCAAGCGTCTTCAATTTAACGTAGATGTCTTCTTTCTCCAGGATGATATTCAATGCACCAGGAATTATAGTGAACATCCAAAAGCACCAGCAAATGACAGTTAAAATCCACGACGCGATTGTCTCGAGGCTGGCAGTGGAATTTCGAGTGGGCCAGGCGCCTATTGGCTTCAAGATCCATCGATTCACCTGTATGCTGTACTCACTGAGATTACCATACTTCTTCTCAATTGTTCTAGGATCGTTTGTCATCGTGCTTCCTCGAGCGAAGTCACGCATGCAACTGAATCGAAAGGGAAATATTCACGTAGCCCAACGTACGCGCATACTTTGTTGAAGGTTTTGCGCCGATCGATTCGTCTTTGTAGTCGCTTGCTATAATGTTTTCCCATGGTGTACCTGTGCAACTTGAATGCAACGATGATGGGGGAACGAAGCAGGGAAGTGATTGCACGCTTGTACAAGCGACATTTTAGATGAAAAGTGTAAAGTGTAAAATTTGGAATAATTCTTAGCAAATAATTTTTGCATTTTGGTTGACATGTTACTGTTCAAACTAAATGTAACGTATGTTGCAGAGGAGTCTATCTTCGGTTAACGATTCAATGAACTAGATTGAAATTAGTCATCACCGGTATTTTTTATAAAATATATATTTCCAAAGATGCCTCTAGAGAAATATGTTGTAACCGATTGATATAAAATTGTGTGCAACTTATACTGCTGGTTTGAAATTGCTAATTTTCGTCAGCATTGTCTGAAGTTAGATTTAAAAAAAACTTGCTGTCTGTGCAGTCTGAATCTTCATATAACCACTCATTGATTCAGTTTATGGTAAGGTGTACCTTACTAAATGAGTACAATGTAGTAAATATGAACACAAAGACACTTGATATTATTTGAATGCACGAAGAATGTATAATCTAAAAGTTAGCCTTAGAATGTATAATCTAAAATGTATAATCTAAAAATAAATTAGTCTGAGGTAATTATTATTTCGCACGATCTTTCGACAATATTAATTTTTCGTAATGGTTGTTGTACAATACATTGTCTAAAGCATGATTAAATTTCATTATAATTTTGTCAACACTCGTTGTCTAAGTATACGCTGAATACATGTGCAGCCTTACATCATCGTCGTCTGACGGAGCATATTTAAATATGCGAAAACAGTTTTTACTGTCTGAAATTAAAAACGGTACAAGTGAATATTTTTTCGAATGAACATTTTATCCGAATTCAGAGAATTGTAGGGACATACATTGGCGAATGTGAACACTGACATGTCAATTATCTTCCCGGCAGTCATCTTTACCTCCACGCTGGACCGTGAAATGATCATAATCAAGCTTAGAATATCTTTGTCTGGCAGATGATACCAGTTTGTCATATAAACCATGTCTCCAATTCTTTTACACTATCAATATATCAAATCAATTAGTTAAATATTTGATTATATCGCCATATGCCAATTACCTTTTCCGATAATACTTCACCGATGTAACAGACTAAAAAAATGTTGCAAGTCATAGATATTATAATCATGACATATGCAGTTAAGTTCTGGATATTATGTTCAGACCATTCCTGGGGAAAAATAAATATTTCCAATTAGATTTATCATTTATATCACTTGCAATTAGACTAATCTTACAGTTCTATTGTTTTCTGAATTTGGAAAACGTATATTTATTACACTTAAATATTCTTGAGACCAGATGTTATTTCCAACAGAAGCACACAAAAGTTATTATATTATGGGTCTACGGACCGAAAGAAAATTTTCAAACACGCGAAGAAGTTTATACCGACTAAACGTGTTTAAGAATTAAATTTATTTTTCATTCCACCGTGAAAATTTGGTTTCACGCAAGTAGAGCCATAAAATTATCATAAACCTTCTTAATACGTTCAGCATACCGCAAGGATGTAATAGCTAGGCATGCACATACCCAGCATACATTTAAACATTTCCATGAAGCATATCGGGCTCATTATACGTTCAATACGTGCTATGAAACTGCATTTAACATCACATTAGACAAATCTACTGAATTGTCAAAAGATAAATACGTATAAAGCTGAAAGTTACCTCAATACTCTCAAATGATGTTCAACGATTATACCTATTTTATTAACACACGTGTTATTGTTTTCATCTGTCGACTGTCGGTTTACGAACTCGTTGATCCACGCTATCATTATGTTCAACTGGCCAAGAGCGTGGCTCGCGAAAACTGTTGCAAGGCTGAATGCCCCAGCTGCACTTGAACTCGCGATAAACGCTGACAAGAATTGCGTGCAAAGAATGATGTCGTGCGTCGGATTCGTCTGGACTGGAAATTTATACGCTGGACAGGGCAATGTGTAGACGGTGATGGTCTCGTTTCCGTTTTCGATGGTTCGTTTGAATGCTCCTAATACAAGACACGTGCATAAAACACCGCCTTGCATAAAAGCTGCGCAGAAGCCCGCGACGTAACGGCCGAGCTTCGCGTTCTTCAGCATCACTTGTCGATCCTCTGATCTCGTGATCATGTTCCAGTCGGTTTTTATATGCTCTATACAGTAATGTATGTCGTTTTTACGTAGCAACAACACAGCGTAATTGAATCCTCCAACACACCAGTGACTGAGAGGACCAAGTGTCTTTAGTTTCAGGTAGATGTCTTCTTTCTCCAGCATGATGTTCAAAACGCCAGGAATGATAGTGAACAGCGAAAAACACCAACAAACGACAGTTAATATCTGTGACGTGATTTTCTCGACAGTGATGGTAGAATTTGTAATAGGCCAGGCGCCTATTGGCTTCAAGATCCATTGGTTCACCTGTATGCTGTACTCGCTGAGGTTATCAAATTTCTTCTCGATGGTCTTGAGATCGTTTGCCATCGTGTTCCCTTAACAAAGTCACGCGTCGAACTGAATCGAGGGAGCAGTACGTCGCGTTAGCCAACGTGCGCGCATACTTTGCTGAAGGATTCGCGCCGATCGATTAGTCTAGACAGTTGTTGCAAGTTTTTGTTGTGGTGACTGGAGTACATTTTAATGAGTAGTTGTGAATGAGACAATGTTGGGGGAACGAAGCAGTGAAGCGACTGTAAGTTTGTAGAAACGACGTTTTAGATGATGTGTAAAGTGTAAAATTTGGAATAATTCTTAACAAGTAACCATTTTGTATATTTTGAGCTTGATGGGTTATTGTTTAAACTAGATGTAATGTTATTTTGCAGAAGAATCTTCAGTCAACGATTCGATGGAATAGATTGAAATTAATTATCAACGACTTTACGGAATACATCTTCAGAGACGACTTCAGAGAAATATGCTGTAACATAATTGATAAATATACAAATGTGTGCTACTTACACTGATCATTTCGAATTGGTAGTTTCATCAACATTGTCCGGTTAAACTGAGTCTAAGAGTTTTGCTGCTTGTGCAGTTGAAGTCTCCTTACGACCACCTGTTGATTTAGTCCGTAGCAAGGTATATATATATATAATCTATATAATCTAGCAAAATTTTTAGAATTTTTTTAAACTGAGTCTAAGAGTTTTGCTGCTTGTGCAGTTGAAGTCTCCTTACGACCACCTGTTGATTTAGTCCGTAGCAAGGTATATATATATATAATCTATATAATCTAGCAAAATTTTTAGAATTTTTTTTGTGAATAAATATAAAGATGTTTGATATCATTTGAATGCGCGAAGGATGTGTAGCCTAAAAATTATTATTAATAATTTACGAAAGTAAATTAGCCTGAAATAATTAATTATTTCACATGAAATTTTTTTGTGAATAAATATAAAGATGTTTGATATCATTTGAATGCGCGAAGGATGTGTAGCCTAAAAATTATTATTAATAATTTACGAAAGTAAATTAGCCTGAAATAATTAATTATTTCACATGAATTTTTGACAATACTAATTTCCCACGGTTTATGCTAGAATTATGAGTTGCCTTGATTAGGTCTCATTATAATTTTGTCAACTCTGATTTCAACAAAACATGTACGTATTTTGTCCTGCACGTCGTACACCTACACAAGCACTGGAAGGAATAGTTCTTTCATCTTGACATTTACATAAATATGCTTAAAAAGAAAAATTTAGATTTTATTATCTAAGCATAGACTGAATACATGTGTAGTTTACAGTGTTGTCTGACACAGCATATTTAAATAGGCAAAAACTGTTTTTACTATCTGAAATTACAAGTGACTCTATGAATATCCGTGAACGATTGAATATCTCGTTCTTCAGGATTAAAAAAATTATGAAGACATACAGTAGCGAATGTGAATAACGACATGTCAATTATCTTTCCCGCAGTCATCTTAACTTCCACGCCAGATCGTGAAATGATCATAATGAGGCTAAGGATATCCTTGTCGGGTAGATGATACCATTCTGTCATATAAACCACATCTCCAATTTTCTTACACTGTCAACATTGAAGCCAATTAATTTAGATTACGAGACTATGTTGCTATAATTACCTTTTCAGTTAGTACCTCGCCGATATAACATATTAAAAAAATGTTGCAAGTCATAGATACTAATACCATGGAATATACAGTTAAGTTCCGAATATTAAATTCTGACCATTCCTGAGAAGAAAATAATTATTTTCAATTAGACTTATCACTTATTATTATTTCGATTACGATTTTCTTGCTCGACTTCTGGAAACGTATATTTATTGTATCTAAATATAATTCATCAACTTGTGATCAGGTATTATTATTTCCAACAGAGAAGCGAAATTATTACATCACAGGTCCACAGAGCGAAAGAAAATTTCCAGACACGCAAATTTATTAAACATATTTAATAATTAGTCAGTTACTAAACGATATTCGTAAATTCGTGTTACGTTTCATGAAAAATTTCCTTTCTGTCCTAGTAGAACCAAACACAATTCCAAATACATTTAGCATACCGCAAGGATGTAATAGCTAGGCATGCACATACCCAGCAAGCTCTTGAACATTTCCATGAAGCATATCGGGCTCATTATACTTTCAATACGTGCTATGAAACTGCATTTAACATTCGATTAGAGAAATTCACGCTCAATAGTGGCTTAACTTATGAAATCAAATTTTACCTCAATACTCTCAAATGATGTTCAACGATCGCACCTATTTTGTTCACACAGGCGTTACTGTTTCGATCTCTCGACTGTTGATTCACGAACTCGTTGACCCATGCGACCATTATGTTCAACTGGCCGAGTGCGTGGCTGGCGAAAACGGTAGCGAGGCTGAACACGCCAGTGGTACTTGAAATTGAGATGAACGCCGACAAGAACTGCGTGCAAAGAATGATGTCGTGGATGGATTTCGTTTGAACTGGAAGCTTGTACGGTGGACAGGGTAAGGTGTAGATGATCAGTGTCTCGTTTCCAACGTCGATGGTTTGCGTGAACACTCCATATACGATGCAGGCGCAAAAAACACCGCCTTGCATAAAAGCGGCGCAGAAAGCGGCAATGTAGCGGCCGATCTTCGCGTTCTTCAGCATCATTTGTTGATCGTCCGATCTCGTTATAATCTTCCAGTCGGTTCTTATGTGTTCTATGCAATCGTTTATGTCGTTTCTGCGTAGCAGTAGCATCGCGTAATTGAATCCTCCGACACCCCAGTCACAGAGTGGGCCAAGCGTCTTCAGTTTTATGTAGATGTCCTCTTTCTCGAGGATGATGTTCAGTACACCAGGGATCATAGTGAACAGCCAAAAGCACCAGCAAATGACAGTCAAAATCCGTGATCTGATCTTCTCGAGAGTGGTAGATTTTGAATCAGGCCAGGCGCCTATTGTCCCCAGGATCAATCGATTCACCTGTATACTGTACTCGCTGAGGTTGTCATATTTATTGCACTCGACTGCTCTATGTTCGTCGGTCATTGTGCTGTCTCAGCGAAGTCACGCATGCAACTGAGTCGATAGAAGAATATTCGCGTAGGCCAACATGCGCGCATCTTTTGTTAATGGGTTCGCGCCGATCGATCCGTCTAGTAGGTTGCTACAAGTTTTTGTGCCGGCGAATAAACACGCGGACGCATGATTCAAACTTTCGACAGTTGTCCTGTGAATTGAACGCTGTGCTCATGGTGGGAATTAAGTTGCACGTCGGTTGGAAAAACATGTCGGATATTTTAAGCGTGATTTCGGTACGTGATACGTGTGAAATAATCTCGGAAATTGAAATGGAAATTGAAATGACGAGTGAAGATAACAATTAATTATACTTTTTTTGTTAGGTAAGTGAAGATAAATTAATTATTTCTAGCTTCTTCTTTAAATTTCCTACACCAAAGTTCGTGATTTAATGATAACTGAATGAAACAAATCAATTTTAAGTATTACACCATCTTCTCCATTGATCATTGTGTTATTCTATACAAGCATATTTCATTGTTATTTTGTATGGATTTTTTTTTAAACGAATTGTTTCAATCTTGTTTATTTGGAAGTGCTGCAAGTTTGAAAGTTCTGCTCTTTCCGATGAATTAAGCAAGCTTTCCGTCTCTTAAGTCAGTGAAATTTTTAAAGTACTTTGCTCGAGTAACCGTGAAGATTCTAGATTTTAATAAACTATATAATACACGTTCGTAAACTATAATACACGTTGTTCATATCACGAAATATAATCTGATTTTGTACTTTCAAGTGGTGAGAGTGCGGAGTAAGCTCAAGTACGCCAGCGACGATTTTAACACCTGTGACAGAGAAGATTCAATGAGAGTACAAGGGTCAAAATAATTATGGAGCAGATGGATACATGCCACTTACGCTGCAGAAGCTGCCTAGTGACAACTCGAAGAGCTTCCCAGCTCTTAATTTCGTGGAGTTATTTGAAATAGCGAATATCAGTATCAAACCGAGCGCTTTTCTTCTGGGCAAACGGTACCAATCGATCATGTAGGCCGATAGACTGATACTCTTACACTGTAACATCAAGACACACGTAAATTCTAAATTCCTTTTTCCCCCGTTATTTTTTTTTAATGGAATAAGCAAAATACCTGTTCGGATAAAATTTCACCGATGTAACACAGGATGAAGATGTTGAACGTGAGGGATATGAGAAACGTGCAGTAGGTCAGTGTCCCTAAGGCCTCGTTTTGCTCCCATTCCTAGAAAACTGACAAACGAAATGTGACAGATACAATTCTGGTGTATTGGAACGTCTCTTAGCGCGAGTTGTCTTTACCGTGAGCAAGTAATATCCGAGGAAACAAATATTCATCGTGCAGCCGACGACTTCAACGAAACATATCTCGTTAAGAAGCTCCTCGATCTGGGATATAAAACTGAAAATTGTTTGCAATTACACATTTGTTTAAACCGACGTAGCTGTACGTAATTCATTCATATAACTGTTTTTACCCTAGTATATATAGGTGATACTCCACTATTTCGCCCAATCGTTCTTTGCGAGAGTCCAGATCCTTTTCTTTTTCTAGGCCATCGACCAGCCTCTGAATTCTTGTCACGAGTATTCCGAATTGTCCGCAGGCGTGCATGACGAACACAGCCGTCAGGCTACATGCACCGACGGTCACCGAGTAGAGCACAAATCCGGACAAGCATTGCATCAACTGCACGATCTCGTACGAAGGGCTGGTTCGTGGATCGAGGAGGCCGCGGTAAATGGGGAACGCCTGCGACCTCACCGTCTCGTTGTCGATAATCTCCGTGTGTTTGCTGCACAGCGGCATCACGGTGGTGTAGAAAAAGCCACCGGAATACATGAAACCAGCGCAGAAGGTAGCCAGGAATCTCCCTATCCTTGCGTTCTCTCTCATGATCCTTCTGTCTTCTACACGCTGCTGCGAGTGAGCGCGATACCAGTCCGCGCCAATGTCCTCGACGCATTTGCTAATCTTGGCACCGCGGGAGATTAGAATGTAATACTTGAACGCCGACATCATGCAGAAACTGAGCGGGCCGATCATTTTGATTTTGGTGTCGAGGTCGCCTGTTTCGTCGAGAATGGTGCACAGAGCGCAAGGCACCAAGAGGAAACTTATCAGGAAAGAACTGATCAATGCGAGCATGATCGAACTGATCTTTTCTCTCGTGGTAACGCATAGAGAGATTGGCCAAACTCCGATTGGTTTCAGTAACCAACAGTTTATCTGGACACTGTACATCAAGTCTTCGTCCCATGAACTAGTCGGCGGATTTGCGAGGGCGACCATGTCGCGTGTAATGATGTTAACTGGTCGAAAGTGTACGTACAACTGAACGGACAGTGAACGGCGATACATCGATTGTTGGAACATTTCGGTATCGCGCATGTGCTAGTTTCATTGGTTTTTTTTTTGTCTCGATTGATTCGAGCAACTCGCCAGTGCGGTTAAAGTTTCTTCCCAACCACCAGTTGATTCGATGCACGGAAGGGTGTGCATGCGTGCATGATAAAGCCGTGAGTACGAACATATGTTAGTGCTACAAATGCTTCGTTTCTCTATGTAACAGAGTTTTTCCTCCTTTTTTTTGTTGTAAACACTGTCATTAATTTTTCAAATCCTTACTCTTTTTTTTTTTGGTATCGTGTGACGGAAAATATTTAAAGATTTATCGCGGCAATGCTTTGTAAATAATATTACTAGTTTTCATCGTAGTTTTCAGTATAACATATTTATATAATAATTTATATAATATATTACATCGGTTTTCAATATATTATTTAAAAATTTGATGATATAAAATGTTCGAATAATTAACATATATTCTGTTGCATTTGAATTATACAATACAATAACATATTTATATAATAATTTATATAATATATTACATCGGTTTTCAATATATTATTTAAAAATTTGATGATATAAAATGTTCGAATAATTAACATATATTCTGTTGCATTTGAATTATACAATACGTGAATAGAATGAAAGGAACTAGGTACTTTTACAGTTTCAATTTGTTTCAGTTGAGAACTTATGTAGTATGAGAAGTTTAGTAGTACGGTGTATATCAATATACGTTAGACACACATGCAATGTACAAATGAATAGAATGAAAGGAACTAGGTACTTTTACAGTTTCAATTTGTTTCAGTTGAGAACTTATGTAGTATGAGAAGTTTAGTAGTACGGTGTATATCAATATACGTTAGACACACATGCAATGTACAACATCAGTGTGTGATGGAACATATTGAAATACGCACACACTTGACCAATGATTAAAAACAATTCAAGGATTCTTTTTTGTTGTAAATAATCAATTTGTCACATAAACAAATTCGTTAATTTTTCTATTCTGTTGAGAATCTGTTCAATTAATTGTTATCACTATTCAAATCGCTTGTATGAAGTACTGCATGTATTAAATACTTCATACTGACGATGACATTACTGGTCAATATTTCACCTATGTGTATAATATGTTGTGAAAATATTGAAACAGATTGAAATGTATATGATAGGGAACGTAGTGAGATTTTGAATATTCTGATTTATTCATTCCTAAAAAGCAAGAAAATAAAGCAACTGTATACAAAAATAAATTTAGAGTGGCTGCAAAAAATATAAGCAATATTTACAGTCAATACATTTCATTTTCATATTAATTTACTATTAATTTACTATTAATTTTTTATATATTATATGAAAGTACTAAATTATATGAAAGTAAATATATGAAAGCAATTATATGAAAGTACTAAATGAAGTATGAAGTACAATATACTTCAACCTGGTTAATATTAAATGCTATAACAAATGCGCCAATTTTTTTTCAAGGCATTATATATATAAAAGTATGATACTGAATAAAAACATATCGAATATATATATACCAGCAGAGTATATAAAAGATATAGTATTTTATTCAGCTCATTCTCGACATGATTTATAAAATTGCAATTAACATTTAATTTCCTCGGTAACTCCCATTTCCTTAAAACCATCTGTCTTCCTCTCCTTCTATGAATTCAGTGATAAGATATAGTATTTTATTCAGCTCATTCTCGACATGATTTATAAAATTGCAATTAACATTTAATTTCCTCGGTAACTCCCATTTCCTTAAAACCATCTGTCTTCCTCTCCTTCTATGAATTCAGTGATATATATCAAAACTATGTTCAGCTGACGAAGTGTGTGAGCAGGCAAAACAGCTGCGAGGCTGAAAATGCTAGTGGTAATGCTAGAGTTAATAATAATAGAGGCCCAAAATTGCAATAGAAGCATAATTCTGTTCGTTGGAATTTCGTCGCCGATTACCAGTTTCCTGTACTGTACGAGGTAACATGTGCAAGATCCTCGTTTGATATTGTATTTAATACCATCACGAAAAGAAATTCTAGAATGTCACTATTTCATATGTTCGTTGGAATTTCGTCGCCGATTACCAGTTTCCTGTACTGTACGAGGTAACATGTGCAAGATCCTCGTTTGATATTGTATTTAATACCATCACGAAAAGAAATTCTAGAATGTCACTATTTCATGCATTGTTTCCTATATTAAATTGACAATTACGTGTAGACAGATCTCTATTTTATAATCGGCCATTTAACTGGTTATGGTAGGAATATATATATATATATATATATAT
>NIPQ01036317.1:0-11571 GCA_002806875.1 Lepidotrigona ventralis hoosana
CCAACCATTTCAAAAAAAAAAAAAAAAAAAACATTCTCTAGAAACAAAAGAGATATTCGAGACGGTCGTGATTGCACAGATCCATATCAATTCTGTATTTGAATTTCATATTTCAAAGATATCGATGTTTAAACGATATCTGCCGAGAGTACAACGAAGTTAGGTAGATCCGGTGTTTAACGACATTTGAAGTTTAGTCACTGCGAGATTAAAATTTTTAATTCGAGCCATCGTAAGAATCTCTTCAATCCTCTCTCTCTCTCTCTCTCTCTCTCTGTTCTCCTTCGAAAGAGTTTTTCTTTTCTTTTCATAATGCAAGGAAACAGAAAAAAAGTTCAGCGAAGCTGAAAATTCCCGGGGAATTCTACTCGCTTGATTAGCGAACGGGTGCTGATAGATTTATTTTTACGACGTCTGGCTCCGTCCGAGCGGGAACAATTTGGGCAACTGTTTCACGACGATTATTCGAAAATTGATGTTGTTCGGCGTGCAGAGACCCGAGAGGGAATTAAACTACTGAAACGGCAAACATTGTTAGAAACATTACTCAGTTAGAAATTCTGGATCAAACGGATTCTGAAGAATCGCAGCTGTCTGCGAAGCTCATAAAAATTATAGGGATTTGAAGAGTCAGACAACGGAAACATTCATTATGGAAAGGCAACCGAAACGTTTTGTGACGTGATTAATCCCGACCAAAATGCTGTTCCCTTGAGGTTATTCGACATACTCGCATCTAGCCATGGATACGAGAAAACACTGTGTGTGTGTGTGTGTGTGTGTGTGTGTGTTTGCCGCATTGTATTAAAACCCATCGTGAAAATGACTTAACGAACTTTGGAAAGACGATCGCGTAGAGCTATTCGTCTAAAATGAGTTTCCCGTTGCGGAGCAATGAACTTCCGGTAGCGGAGTACACTCTCGCACAAAAATTTTGCAACATAATTTTTTTATTTTTAACTCTCTAGTGTCTTGCAAACTACGTAGCATTTTCATAGAAAAATAATCGATACAATATATTAATTACTTACCAGTAGAAATATTTTACAATTTTTCGTAATAAAAAAAAAAAATTTTTTTATTTTTAACTCTCTAGTGTCTTGCAAACTACGTAGCATTTTCATAGAAAAATAATCGATACAATATATTAATTACTTACCAGTAGAAATATTTTACAATTTTTCGTAATAAAAAAAAAAATCTCGATAAAATATACATAGTGTTTATCAGGAACGTTTTCTATTACGAGAACTCATTTTAGAGATAAATCGTCATTATAAAAAACCGAAATATCGGCTCAAGATATTTATGACGAAAAAAAAAAAAAATCTCGATAAAATATACATAGTGTTTATCAGGAACGTTTTCTATTACGAGAACTCATTTTAGAGATAAATCGTCATTATAAAAAACCGAAATATCGGCTCAAGATATTTATGACGAAAATCATAGAGTCGATATGTATGTACATTGACTCTTGGTCAATATTAATTTAGTATTCTATTAATTAGCATTAATATGTATGTTATAATTAAACGGTGGATTCTCCGTGCATTCATAAAAAATTTCGGAGAATGTACATAATATTAAAAAAAAACACAGTGCTTTCTGCAACATTTTTTTTTTCTTTTCTATTGAGGTTCCATATTAATCTTAATTATTCAAACGAACTGAATGAATCTTACGAACACGCACGAAAAGTCCTCGTGTTCTATTTATAATACAACTGTTAACATGTTAATTTCCTAGATTCCTGCAGCGTAAAGTATCATTTAAATTTTCTAGTTTTAAATCCAAGACTTCTCAAAGAGAATGTACACAGCACACACTTTCCTCCCCGAGAAAAATTTACATTGTCCCAGCCTGTTTCATTAATAATTCACATCAACGCGATACCGAGCTAATTTCATCTGTCTTCAAGTACACAAAGCTCCGCTGTCGTCGTTGAATGTTCCGCAACAGAAAATGGAGAACACGCAGATCGCGATATTACACTCGTGGCTCAAAAAGAAAAAAGAAAAAAGAAAAGGATGCTTTTCACGATGAAACGCCATAATACGAAAGTACTCGAACTTCACCGTGTGAAACGACGACCACTGCCAAGTAACTGCAAGAATGCGAGAAATCTGTAAACAGAGATCGTTCTAAAAAACGAAGATCGTTCTAACGAAATCGACGAAACTGATACTAAAAACGTCTTTAAACTTTTCACTATACGATTGGTTTTCGCGCGTGGTTTCGCGAACACGTCGTCAATTTTGTCGTACAATCGACTGTTTCATTAACTTTGACTCGTGCAATTTTATGTTGGTGGTAATAATAGAAACAGCGTGCTAGTCGCGAACTATTCGATATATCCTTCGTCGACCAGTGCACCGGTTTCTCCGCCACCGAGGGCTTCGTCGACGGACTAAAATTAATTGGCTTCTGTCGTTTCTCCGCGTATATTTCCCATTGCCCGACGCCCTGCGATTCGTCAAACGATCTCATTAACAACTACGAATCAGTCGTTCACAGCTACAAGTTAGAGACTGTTTTGTTCGGGGGGAAAAAAAAGCCGAAGGTGATCGGAACACACACAATTTCCTTTGCGTGAGACTTCAAGAGTAAGCTTTGAAAACACCTCGAACACACGAAATTTCGGTCCAACATGTCGCACGAATTTTCTGTTGCACATCTGTTAAGATCTACAGACTGTGCTGGAAGATTTGATTGATTCAGAGTGTTCCGAAGTGATCAATCTTTGACAATCTTCGCGGCACGCTTCTCGGGTCTCGAGCGAGACGTTGTTAACTCTTTAACGTTCTATGACAAATTAACTCGCCATCCTCGATTAACTGTTTAAAAAATAATGAAATCGACGATTGAAATTTTACAACGCTTGATTATAAAATAGTATCTAAATATTCGAATCTGTGACAGTATTTATTTAACAAGATTTCTCAGCTCAGTCTCATATTTTCCTCTTAGACGTGTTTCCATGCGTGTTTGAAATAATACAAACGACTTAGTTTAATAACATACTCTATAAATACAGGGTAAGTGGGGAAAATGGTTCGTCCAATGAGTTTCCATTGAGGGAAAAATTTCTAGAATAAATAGTACTCGCGGAAACATGAAAGAAAAAGTCGTGATAAACATGGATCGAGAAATTAAAAATGAATTCGCTAAGTACCGTCTATCCTAAAAGTTACGAACCCTTTTTCCTATTCACCCTGTATATGCGAATCTCGTTCAGCTCTTAAAATGTTCTCGCCTACATACCTAAATATATTGCGCGTGGATGATTCCAATTAGAGCGATCCAATGAAAACAGATAGACACACATACGCGTAATTCCGTTTTCTATTTCAACAGAGGCGATTAATTTTGTCAAAAGCACTTGCACGACGGCGACAATAGCAAAAACAAAAGATCCTGGCAAGTTCGAATGTCGAATATAAGAGCCGAAGTGATTAATCTTTCCATCTCTGTAAAGTTCGTCCAATGAGTTTCGCTGCCCGATCAACAGAAGCGAATGGCAAACGAAACTGTTTAAATGAAATACAACAAAACGATCTGAGAATCAATTGAGAATCAACGGGAACTGTTGCGCGTCAAGAACTGTTTATCAAAATATTATCACTAATTCTCCGAACCATTAAATCGTTGGGAACCAATTTTACAACATCTTCCGTGTTTCAATGCACTGCAGACGAAAGTAGAAAACGAAATTCAACGGAAACGGATGTCGTAGTTCAAGGGGAACATCTCTCTCTCTCTCTCTCTCTCTTTCTCTCTGTCGTGGGATGAGGAGGTTTCTTATTCGGCGGGACACGCGACGGCAGAAGAACGAGTTTAGAATCTAGCAAGAACACACGGATTAGTAGCTCTATCTTTAGAAAAGCGCGGCTCGTGGAACATCCGCCGGTTAAAACGCGCGCGTTAAACCTCATCTCGAAGCTGATCGCCGCCGATTACGACGGCAATCGTAAATAATCCAGCTAAGGCCAGGCTAATCGAAATCGCGTTGATCGATAATTGCCGAAAGCAACACGCAACCCGAATGTGCAAGCGTATAAATTTCGATCCAGTCGAAACGACATATAGTCGATCGTATAAAAGTAAGTCTGAAAGCAAACGTGTATTTTTGTGTATGTACAGATATATCCATCGAGTTTCAAACATTTAAAAGAAATTCGAATAATAAAAAGGATAATAGAAAATTCGCACAACACGTCAGGACCGAAAGTTCGCGTCTTGATTTGATATTTCCAGGATGTTAACCAAGGTGTTTGTTTCAATCAAAGACACAATCTCGTACAAAATCTACGTACAATTGTACAATAGAAAATTCGCACAACACGTCAGGACCGAAAGTTCGCGTCTTGATTTGATATTTCCAGGATGTTAACCAAGGTGTTTGTTTCAATCAAAGACACAATCTCGTACAAAATCTACGTACAATTGTACGTAGTACCGCGTGTACAGTAAAACAAATGAAAAATTTGATAATCAGACTCTTGGTTATACTTTTTGTTCTACACGTTTCTATATAGTTTGAAGGACCAAGAGTTCCTTACCATCTATTTTTTTCTTTTTTTCTTAATGAAACATCAAAATACAAGAAGAAACTAATTTTATTAATTTAATGATAATTAAATTTAAGTTCGAACATGATGTTTTTCATTATGTTTCAAACATTATTTCTTTCAAATGTTGACTGTCAAAACATTCATAAATTGAAATAAATATATGACAAAAGAAGTATTTTATTTCAGTAGGAAGTGATTTTCGGCCCACCCTACAGAAGATTCAAGGTGGCTTGTTATCAAAAAATAGGTTTACGATTGTCCTGACACACTTAAAGTGACGATTTTGTGTCTGAATTGCCAAACCAAGGTGAAGTATTATTGTTCAAATCATGACTCAGTGGTGTTCTTACGTTAACAGTAATAATAACAATTTTACATAGCTATGGTAATTGTATCGGTGTGAAATTTCAGTATCTTTCATTTCTAATTTAATATTGCAACAAATATATTGGTATCCTGAAAATCCTTGTGTTTGTAAATATTTAGAATTTATAGGCGAATATATTCCTAGTAAACTGCACTAAATCATATTCGACGATTCCGAATTTTTCCAACAAGCCACGCCACTCGGGAGGCACTCGACACTTTTCGAAAACGAAAGATTTTCGCGCTCCAGAGATCCTTCCAATTAAATCTCTTTGCTATAGGAAACTGCTAGCAAACCAGGTAGCTTGGAAAATCCGCATGAAGAATTCGCGCCAGAATGATTTTTTCCTTTTTTTTTTCCTTTTTTTTTTTTTTAACAGCAATCTCTCTACTCACGTTTTTCATTCGTTGTTCTTTGTCACGTGAGAACGAGAATCAACCGTAATTGATCTAAATTTATCTCGACTGGCCAAAAACGCAAAAAATCAGAAGAAAAGAATAAAAATGGTCTCCCATATACGCTACGTGTACCTTACATTTATCGCTTATATACGAATGGGTATTATAAGGCCAGTCATAATTATTGGATAACGTCCATCGATCTACTCTTGAGAACCGCAGAATCACTGCGGACATTCTATTTTTATTTAAAATTATTAATGGTAGAGTCAATTCTCTGTTTTTTTTTTCGGGGAAATAAATCTGCATCCAAGATATACAAGAAAGAGACCGATATTCTTATCATCAATCACTTATGCATTATATACGTGCCACGAACAAGATTTATAAATCAGCTAACCGTTGTACCAATATTGACTTTCTCTCCGCAACACTATGTATAGCTATTATACATTTAAAACGACGCTCTACGACGTTGTTCTTCAACACGTAATAATCTTCTACGATATTTTTTCTCATTCTTTTATCTTGTGTCACATGCTCGTTCGGTAAGAATTCGTATTTTTACACATTGGCATTTCTACACGTAACAATCTTCAACAATATTTTCCCTCGTTCCCTTGTATTTTTTTCATACGTTACATTACTCCATCTCGCCACTCGTTCGTTCGATAAGAATTGCCATTGGTATTATTATAAAAATAAAATATTTTTATAAAAATAAAAGCACGGGGTCGATCGAGCAGCGTGTTTGCTCGTTGGCCGTTTGATAATGCAACCAGTCGATAAAAATTGAGACCAGACCGGATCGGCTCTCGAGCTTTGTTCGCGAACCGATGTTCATCGACGAGGCGCGCATCGCCGGTTCTTTCATCGGCCTCGCAGCAAATGGAACCCGGCTGTCGCAGCCCGCGTAATGAAAGTGTCATAAAATTAAAAGAGCGCCACAATGGGGAAACATTTCCGATCGTATTGTGCATCAACGCCGCTCGCCATCCTCCCGAGAGTTCCGTCCACCCGGCGACGATACATACGTACATCTCTGTGCCAGTGTATCGACCTGGCCGAGGAAATTTTTAGATCCAACGAAACATAAAAATAAAAAGCCTCGAATATATACGATATACGATAATAAAACGATAGAATATCGACATTACGTCGTTTAGGGGGAACTGACAAACAAGCCGGTATATGCGTCGGGCTTCAATAAAGAATATCGCGTGTGCCAGTCTGCGAAGGGAAATACAACGGTGTTGGAAGGAATTCTATAGAGTGGATATATTTATAGTGGGGAATACAACTGGCGCTGGTTATTCGGAAAGCGTCGAAAGAAACTATTAGCTGTTCGAATTTCTAACGTTACAGATAGTAAAAGCGAATGACATTTGCGAACGAGCCGTAATTTCGATATTAATTTTATTTTTTCACGTGGAAAATTCTTTGTGCAACCGTCAATCAATCGGCTATTAATAGCTCCTTTCTCGTTCACCTCGATTCTCTATCTACTCCGCCGATTTCGCTTTCTCGTTCACAGAACGAGAACCAACTGATCATTCGCTCGCGCGCCCGATATTCGAAATAAAAACCAGAGAAGACGAAATGAAACGATTCGAGAGAAACGGCCAGGTGATCGCATGCATCATATTCAACCGACAGGCGATCCGGTCGAACGATTTATTTTATTTTTCGAGATCCGCGGACGAGACACACAGGCGTGGGCAATGCCAGGCCGGAATGCAACGCGCTATTTTAAAAGACGAACGCGCCGGCTTTCCAGATCTTCGTCGCAGTCTCTTTCGCGGCGCGAGTTCTCCGAAAATAAAGCGCGTTCTCACCTTGCGCGTTCTCGGGAACGCTCCACCGTGCGTCAGACCGCCGACGAATCGTCGTGACGAAGACGAAACTCACGGTGAAACGGCGAGAGGAGACGAGACGAGACGAGACGAGACGCGGCGAGAGATCGATCAGGAAGCTGAAAGCGTTCGGGAAACGCTCGGGAATCACGGGTTGAAAGGAGGATAGAGCCAGCCGGGCACCGAAATAGAGAGGCGTGGCCTGTTTCTCACCGTGAAATATTACCTGACCTGAATTTTCCAATTCAGACCTGATAAATTTCCCGCTTCCGTTCGAAGAGATATTAATATCATTTTTCCAAGAGCCTAGAGCAGCGGTGCTTCTTCCTCTCTCCTACCCCTTCATTAACGCTTTTCATTCACGAGTATCCCTCCCTCTCATAAATCCCCACCCATCCCTCTCAAAAACTTTCACACAAGTAGAGAAACTCTCTTAACTCTACAAAGTCAAAAATCTATAATTTTGTCTCTGTATTTTTATTTTAACTCCTTCCTTTTTGGTGTTTTCCGCCATTACCAATATTATTTTACCTCCAACTGGTTCCCAGGGAACCCACCCATCCCTCAAAAACTTTCACACAAGTAGAGAAACTCTTAACTTTACATCAAAACTCTATAATTTTGTCTCTGTATTTTTATTTTAACTCCTTCCTTTTTGGTGTTTTCCGCCATTACCAATATTATTTTACCTCCAACTGGTTCCCAGGGGTACGCATGCTAGAAGCACACCGAATCTCTAAAAAGTAAGGATCACGCGTATAGCTCGAGGACAACAAGGTGGACATTTTTTTTTTCAATTTTGATACTTTCTACTGCACAAAGATATGAAATACTTGCAATAAATTTTTGTGTATTGTAGCTTGTAGTAGATATTGAAGCAATAATTATTCGATAACATTCTATAGACGTAATATAATTAATAAGATAATACTGGAACAAGACGGACTTTAGATTTTTAAAATTGCTTAGAAGATACGAGCATTTTTGTCAAAATTATTGATTTTTGTTTAAACAGAAACATGATTGTATAAATCTACTTCGTTTAATTATTATCGTTTAAATTGAGAAAGATTTCTAGTATCGAAAATTACGACAAAAGATACGTATAACACTGTATAGCAATGTATAAAAGTACGCGTGTTTTATAATATCGAGCCACATTCGTTACAAGTTATGGTTTTGCTGGTTTCCGAGAAAGCAGATTGCAATTCCGTGAGATTCTAATTATGAAATTAAATTTCAATTAAAATTGAAGTTCAAATTCGATTTCTTTGAATTGAACGTCAACAGGTATAAATTATAAATAACGTTCCAACGTTTTATGTCTGAAACAACGCTACGACTGCAAAAAATAACGCTTATCTAATAATGTTGGGAAGAAAATTGCAAGTCAAGAGGTTAAGAACAAAACCGTCGTGCTATAAATATAATTTCTTTTTTTTTTCTTCATTTTTTTAGGAAAGAAGGGAAAAATGTGAAAGCGATGAAACAATTTTCTCACGGAACTGAGATCAGTTTAACAAGATCGTATCGCAACAACGAAGCAAGGGAAAACATTTAAACGAATTTCCGAAACGAAGACGAAGCGCTGTCGCGCGATTCCCCATCTGACGATGAAAAATGCTCGGCTGTGTGTTTCCCCGAAACTTTCTCCCCCGAGAGAAACCGATAGTAACGCGAAATTTGTTCGTCTGTCGTGTTGTTAAAAATCCGTCCGGAGAATACGAATTGTGAAAGAACGATCAAAATGAACACCAGTAGCCAGAGAATCTCGTTTTGGATTAAACGAGAGTCGAAACCTAGGTCACGAACCTGGTTCGTCGAGAGAAAAGAAGGGTAAGCTTGATTCTCCGCGTGGAGCGCACACACTGCTCGCGAGTAACTAGTTGCACGTGACTTTTCTCGATTCTTCGCGTGCCACCAGCTAACGTTTCGTTCGTTTGCTCGGCTACGGCATAAAATTCCGTAGAACGGGCCGAGCAAACGTCTCTTTCCTCCCAATTAAGACATCATGTCGCGCTAACAAGTCGAAGTGAAAAGAATCGAACATTAACCTCCTCAAAGGAACCTTCCCCAAAGGAATCCTCAAAGGAACGCGAAGCAGTTTTGAAATCGTAACGAATGAGATATTTTCGTAAATCATTCGTAAATATCCTTAATATGCGAAGGTTTTCAGTTACTGAGCTATAGAAAGAAGATATCATCGATCTAGCGCGGAATTTGAAAAATTGCAAAATATTTTTGTTGCACATGTATCCTCGGTGTGCGAAGATTTTTCACAGTCGCTGTGAACTGTACAGAGTGTTTTCACAACTCGTGGTACAACCGAGTAGGAGATGACTTTATTATGAAAAAAATGAGTCGAGAAGAAAGAGCGAAATTGAAGATTTGAAGATTTTTAAGAAATAATTTTTTTTTAAGCGAAAGAGTATCTTACTTTACACGGGACACCCTGTATAAAAACGATACATATGCATGTGAAACGAATCGAAGAAGAAACACCGAGAGAAGGAGAGAGAGATCGCAATGATCCGATCTCAATAATACCTTTTACTTTCGTTCCTTTCCGCTGCAATCCACTTACGCAACGAGATTGTTTTTTTCCCCGCGCATTTCAATCGCGTTAAACTTCTCAACGTTCGTTCCCTCCATTTCATACGAATGGAAGCGATTTTATCTTCCTTAATGCTTCACCGTATCCAGCTTTCGTGTTTTCCACGTCGCGCACCCTTTTCGTCGTATTTCCCTGCCAACTGAGAAAACACGCAGGTCCAACATCCGAATTTGCATTTGCGTTACTCTACATGAGAACGTAGCTTCCAAAGATACGTAGCTTCAAAAGCGGAATATTCACATCGATCCAAATGAGCTGCAGGTGAAAATTCAGGCATCGAGGCATGCCAGCAACCTCGGGTATATGAAATATAATATGAAATTCTGTTAATGGAATTTCGAGTAATCTGATTTTCACCGAACAGACCAGGGAAAGGAATGGCTCACGGCCGATGAAAACAGAATCTTCCACCTTCGGCGGTGTAATTTTATTTCTATTTTACTACTTTTATTCAATACGCGCGTATAGAAACATAGTTTTGATATACGTCGACTGTCCAACAGTAATAAAATCAAGTAGTTTATTTTTCGCTCGTAAATTGCCATTGCATTAGCTGTACTTAACTTCCAAGAAAGGACTTTCATTCTTCAAGTGGACAAAAATAAATGAATCATTCTAAAAAACAATCTAATATTCAAATAAAAAATATTGTGACTTCTCGACCATGATAATCTATAAAAAAGCCACATTCATGTAAAAGAACAAAAATCCAATGCTTTAATGTAATTTTTCCCTCCAAAAAAAAAAAAAAAAAAAAAAAGAAGCGATCGCCTCCTGGATCATACGGCTACTATTCGACCAAAGATTTTCGCGAAAATGAAACGATGAAAGGCAGACTGAAAATACAAAGTTTAAGCACGCCAGGCCTTTGCCTGGCACCGTTCTATGGAATCCGAGATATGACGGGAAATCCCGAGAATTAACAGGCGAGACGTAATGAAGCCTGGTGCCTAGGACGAGGCACGCGGCCAGATAATTCCGTGAACAGATTAGGAATAATTGAGGGATACGCGTGTCGCGCGATCATCCCCCAACAACGGCATTTCGTGGCATCTGCCGCGAGGCACAACTTGCTTGAATTATAAGCGGCACCGGATAACCAACTTCGTGATTAATCGGATTAATCGTCCCGCGAGTGCATGCAACTTCGTCCCAGACAGGGCCTCGATCCGTCGCGACACTGATTCTCGTCGAACCAGCCTTCGGTATCCTGTCATTTTCCTCGGCAACGTGTCCTGCTTTTCAATAAATTGAACACGCCTTCTTCTCTTCTTTTACGCCCTCTTGGTGTAAATAATTCAATTTGAATGAAAGGTAATTATTTAGGTAATGATATATATACATATAATAGTAAGTTAATGTAACTATGAGATTTATTTATGTCTATTTGATATTTCAGATACTTTTAAATACCAATTTATTTGTTGTTGGTTTAAAAAATTATTTGCAACATTTAAACATCGTTGCTCAATAATTAGACACTGTAATCAAAGAAACGATTTCTCATTTTCACAACAAGCACAGAAGTTACAAATAAAACGTATTAATGAAACGCAGAGTATGAAACAAAGAAGAACGATGCAAACGAACAAGATTCTCGTGATCGATCAAAAAGTATCCCCGCAACATTCTCATAAATCTAACAACTGGAAAATCGCATTTTTTTTTTCTTTTTCTTCAATCGTATCACTTTGATCGCAAATGTATCACACGTGGAAAGACCACGAAATCTATTCTTCGCTCGTGTTATATTTTTATCAGACGG
>NIPQ01036345.1:0-11519 GCA_002806875.1 Lepidotrigona ventralis hoosana
CTTTTCAATATTGGATATATATTGTTTAGTGCATCCTGCAGTTCAGTTCGATTTTTTGCTCCTAAAATATGGTTATATGTATTGAAAGAGATTTTAATAATAATACAGATAATGAATAATAAAAAAAATCAACACTTCAATTCATTCTTACCTGTTAATACGATTTTTCCATTTACAAATATGAGCAATACCACTCTTGGTGATACCATCCTATATATAAGACCTGGATATAGCTCAGGTTCATAACTAGAAAATTGTCCATGTATATGATTTAAATTTTCTAATTTGATTGGAAATTTTAAATCGCACGTGGCAACTATATTTTGTATTTTAAAATTAAAAAATTTAACCTGTAATAACACAAATAAGAAGAAAAATAAAATATAACAATTTATATAACTTTTTCATTTACTTAGCATATAATATATAATACTTCTTACTGCAAAACCTAGCTTTTGAATTATTCTTGCAAATTTTCTCGTCGCTAAATAAGAATCCTCTTCACATCTAGCTCCTGTACATACTAATTTCCCTGAATGAAAAATCAATGCCGTAGCTCTTGGATTTCTGATCCTCATGATCAAACCGGTAAATCGTGCTGGATTGTATTCAGAATTCCTTGTTCTAGTATTTATATACATAAGTGGTAATTCAATGCCTAAGTTTACTGTAGAAACTACATTTCTGAAAAAAAAAGAAAGTTTCATTGTGTATCATATCTTCATTTTTAAATTTAAAATGATAAAATGATAGGATGGAAAATAATAAATTTATTTATTTCCTGTAAAGTTTACTTAGAAAGTAATTTTTATAAATATTGAAAAGACTTAGAATATGTGTATCATATCTTCATTTTTAAATTTAAAATGATAAAATGATAGGATGGAAAATAATAAATTTATTTATTTCCTGTAAAGTTTACTTAGAAAGTAATTTTTATAAATATTGAAAAGACTTAGAATTCCAATAATTATATCACTTACTGTAAACAAGGTTCTATCACTTCCTTTGTACTATTAGCTGGAGTCATAGGACTTATCATTGATTGTGGATTAACATTTTGTGATGTACTTGGCCGCGGGACATTAGTACCAATAATTATATCACTTACTGTAAACAAGGTTCTATCACTTCCTTTGTACTATTAGCTGGAGTCATAGGACTTATCATTGATTGTGGATTAACATTTTGTGATGTACTTGGCCGCGGGACATTAGTCTAAAATGACATATAAAGATAAAATGAAAAATACAAAAATGAATACACATTGTATAAACATATTTATTAATTTACCGATTGCGGCGGGCCCATCAAGTTATCCTCTCCTGCATTTTTTGCAGGGTTACCCAGTAACTTCTTTAACTCGTTATCCTCTTGTACAATTGCAGTCATTTTGTTTGAGTTAACTCTTAAATTTAAATTAAAAAACACTTAAAAACATATGGACCACTAACCATTTTGAACACTGCTCGTAACTAAAACTTCTTTAACTCGTTATCCTCTTGTACAATTGCAGTCATTTTGTTTGAGTTAACTCTTAAATTTAAATTAAAAAACACTTAAAAACATATGGACCACTAACCATTTTGAACACTGCTCGTAACTAACTGTCATCCAAAACGCCACCTATATGTGATTAGCTGATCCTTTTCATGCATTTTTCACTAGCGCAAACAAATCATATATACATATATGAACATATATAGTATAATTTATAAAATATTTATAATTGAAACTGTCATCCAAAACGCCACCTATATGTGATTAGCTGATCCTTTTCATGCATTTTTCACTAGCGCAAACAAATCATATATACATATATGAACATATATAGTATAATTTATAAAATATTTATAATTGTAAACTCATAAAAGAAGAATGACCCTGATAAAAAAATTTATTTCTCAGACGAACCTGTGGTATAGTTCTCCAATTCACCGTTACTTAAGCGCAGAGTGCGCTAAAAAACCAATGATTCTTTTCTTGATCGATACTTCAGATTCTGAGACAGAAAGTCCCATTTCATGTCCGATCTATTCTATCTTTAGTCAATGGTATTACCATTGAATGTATAAAGCACAGTAGAGTAACTGCGCTTTTAATACAGTCCTGATGTGATCTGTACTATTAACCAATTATATTTGAATATTTGATATGTTTCTAGTTGCCAATGACAACGAGAGCATACATTTCGAAGAAAACTTTTATTTAATAATGCGATAAAAAGATATAATTAAGTTATCAAGAAATGTTCTGAAATTGATTTATATTGGTACTTATTCAATTTATAATAATAAAGTGACTGTCACTATGAACTCAATCTTTGGCAACAACGATAGCAACAACTTAAATCTTATTATTTTTGATGCTTCAAAAAATGAAAGAAAACTGAATGAAGAATTTAAAATATTGCAAAGAAAGTTGAAATCAAAATGGAAATTTATCGAGTAATATACTATTATATATCATAATCTCGATTTTATTTGAATCATAACATTTTTCTTAATTGTTATCATATTTTAGAAACAATGATATTTTGACAGAGGAATTGTTATCAACAGGCAAAATATTGGTACTGCCTGGTCCACAAAATAAATTTACAGAATTAGAAATGAATTCGATTAGAGCATTTTTAAATTCTGGAGGGCACGTTTTAGTTATGCTCGGTGAAGGTGGTGAAAAAAAATCTAATACTAACGTAAACTTTTTATTAGAGGAGTTTGGCATAATGGTGAACAATGGTATTGTAAAATTTTTTAATGAAAGTAAAATTAAGGAAAAGTTATACACTTCTTCTCATCATATAATTTTTAGACAGTGTTATACGCATGAGTTATAGCCAAACAATGCATCCAAAGGAATGCTTAATTTCTCAAGGGATGTCAAACAAATCTATATTTTTAAGAAATCACAACGAATACATGTAAATTACATGAATATAGAACATTTGATATAATACGTAATATTAATTTATTTTTAATTCCTTATTTTTAGAGATATGAACTTTTTATATCCATATGGTGCAACGTTAAATGTAGCACAACCATCCATAGTTGCATTATCCAGTGGATCAATAGCAATCCCAACAAATAGACCTATTTCTGCTTATCATTATAATGAAGTCAATGGTGGAAAATTACTTGTGTTAGGTTCTTCTAGAATGTTAACTGACACATATATTGAGAAAGAAAAAAATGATTCATTGAGACAAATGATCTTTGACTTTTTTGAATCCAAAGATATCGTAATCAAAGAATCTCAAATGGATGATATGGATGTAAGTTTCTATATTATAATAATTACTTAAATTTAAAATAATTATTTATACTCATTAATGATGATATTATTTATGTAGTTCTCAGAGTATAATTTTATCCCAGACATAACGCAACAAGCTGATAATCCAAAAGTATGCACTCAAGATATGGATATAATGGATAATCCTCATGAATATACCAAGTTATTCAAACATCATCTTTATTCAGTAAATTTAGATATAGTACCAATTTGTATAAAGGCTTATGAAATTCTTGGTGTGAAACATGAACCACTTACCCTAATTCCACCACATTTTGAGGCTCCATTACCACCCACACAAGCTTCAGTAATTATATACTTATATGCTTTTTAATTACAAGTTTCAATAATTATATACTTATAATTGTAATTATATACTTTAAATTAATATGATAACGCAAGAAATGTATTTACAGATATTTCCACCAAATTTCCAAGAACTACCACCACCAGCTTTAGAATTATTTGATTTGGATGAAGCATTTAGTTCTGATTTATTAAAATTATCACAGTTAACGAATAAATACATGGGAACAAAAGATTTATCAAAAGACATAGAATTAGATCACTATATTCGTGAATTTGGAAGCATTGTTAGAATAAGCAATTCTGATATCCATACAGCTAAAGAAGTATTAAATGCTGTTTTTCAAAGCATCTGTAGCTACAAAGCTATGCATGAATGAGAAAATTATAAAATTGTACATGTGTTTTCTATCTTACTTTTAATATATTTATGACTAAATATATGTAATATAATTAATACAAATGTATGATTGATACATCTACTCTTATTGTAAAATTTAATTTTATGAAAGTAAAAATTGAAGCATCGTTTACTATTTTCAACTTAACCTTTCAAAAGAAAATATAACTTAAATTCTTGAAAATTAGAATTCTTACAAGCAAGATATACATAAAACTACTAAAACTAATCTAAAAAGCTATTAACATGTTGTCATTTAAAAAGAATCATATACTGTTATAGTAAATATTGCTGTAGATAAACAAATTACATACTGAACATCTATTTGCATTAAAAATATACCACAATGAATATCCACAGTATATCTTTAAAATTACTCAATCAATTACCTGCATTTATGCATAAATGTACACATTTTTTTATATTAAACAAAACTGATACAATAAATTTATCTTTGAATTTAATCCTCAGAACTGAAGACAGACAAAACATCAAGTGTCTAAGTGATAAGTCTATATTACATTTTATCTATGACTGTATGCACAAACTATATATCTGCACATTACTGCCATCTCTAGTCAACATAATAAAATTTAAAGTAAAATAAAATTGATTAACATCAAGTGTCTAAGTGATAAGTCTATATTACATTTTATCTATGACTGTATGCACAAACTATATATCTGCACATTACTGCCATCTCTAGTCAACATAATAAAATTTAAAGTAAAATAAAATTGATTATATATTATCATGGCAGTATATGCAGTGGTGCAAATAACAATTTTGTTGTGAATTTTGTTGAAAATCAACAAACTGTGACATTTGTAGTTTATGTAGTGTTATATTTAAATAAGATGATACTCATAATTTAAAATATTTTGTTCTATGTTACTTTAACGGTATTTGTAAAAAATGTCCGTATTCTTCGTAAATGCGTAAGTAAACCTATTTGTTTGTATATTATTAGGTTATATGTTTCTTGCTTGATGATGCGTGATTTAAAAAAAAAGTAACAATTACTTTAACGGTATTTGTAAAAAATGTCCGTATTCTTCGTAAATGCGTAAGTAAACCTATTTGTTTGTATATTATTAGGTTATATGTTTCTTGCTTGATGATGCGTGATTTAAAAAAAAAGTAACACATTTAGTGTATATTAAATGTATTATAATGTTTCAATGTAAATAAATATATTACATATTATTTTATTTACATTTAGAAATCAGGATAGTGAAATTGAAGGCGATTCAAATGGAGATTTACAAATTGCATCACCTGGTAATTCTGAGGCTCAACAGGCTTTGGCTCAATTTTGGCCAAAGGTCACAGAAGAAATAAAAAAAATTACTACTGTAAATAACAATTTATATATGTTGCAATGTAATTATCATGTCTACTATCATTTTCATTTACTATTGTATTTTTAGATGGATTTAAAAACACAATCATTGCCACTTGCTAGGATAAAAAAAATAATGAAATTGGATGGTGATGTAAAAATGATAAGTGCAGAAGCTCCTATGTTATTTTCTAAAGCAGCAGAAATCTTTATACATGAATTGACATTAAGAGCATGGGTGCATACAGAAGATAATAAAAGACGTACTCTTCAAAGAAATGATATAGCAATGGCAATAACTAAGTATGATCAATTTGATTTTCTAATCGATATAGTACCTAGAGATGAATTGAAACAAAGTAAAGCACAGACTGAAAGCACTGTACGTACTTCTATGAACTCAGATCAGGTACATTATTACTTTCAATTAGCACAACAGCAAGCTTCTGCCAATCAAAATGTACAAAATAGTAATGCTACTACACAACCAATACAAATTGTACAACCTTCTACTGGGCAGATACAAACAATCAACATTGGTAGTCCTGTAGAACAGGTACATGTTCCTTTTGTAAAGTATTTTAATTTTATAAAACGAAATGGTTATTATTTATTAATTGACAAATTGTACAACCTTCTACTGGGCAGATACAAACAATCAACATTGGTAGTCCTGTAGAACAGGTACATGTTCCTTTTGTAAAGTATTTTAATTTTATAAAACGAAATGGTTATTATTTATTAATTGGATCTTTTGATTGTAGGAAAGTACTACAGCAAGTACAGCACAGACTGTAACAGTGCAAAGTCCACAACAATCATCAGGTCAACAAATTATACAATTACAGCAGGCTCAACAAACACCTACAACACAAAAATCTTTTGATTGTAGGAAAGTACTACAGCAAGTACAGCACAGACTGTAACAGTGCAAAGTCCACAACAATCATCAGGTCAACAAATTATACAATTACAGCAGGCTCAACAAACACCTACAACACAAACTGGAGGAATACAAATTGTACAACAAATTGTAACACCTAGTGGAGAAATTCAACAAATACCAGTATGTGTATTTTTTAATAACTAATATAAGTTTATTATTTATCTATATGTTCATTTATTCTATATACAACTTTATATACAATTCCAGATACAATTAACGCCTCAACAACTTCAGATGATTCGTATGCAAGTACAAGGTGGAAGTAATCAACCGATCATAATTCAAACTGCTCCTATACAAGCTCAACCTCAGCTGATACAGGTTGCACAAGGTGCTCAAGCACCCGTTTTTTTACAAACTAGCGGAACTGACAATGAGTAAATATTAATTAATTTTAAAGAATATTTAATATTTAATAATACGATTCTAAAACTGAATGAAACAGTAAAAATAAGCTTGTATGGTAAGGAATAAAATTTTTTTGTAAATTATTCCTAAAATGAAAGTGTTTTATAAATTTTATCCTTATTGCACTACAATGTTGCAAAAACAAAATTAAATAACGAATTTATAAACCTACTTTTTTCGTCCATTGGTTTTGAAATCTTATTGACTTTGATATCACAAATGGTTAAGCTCGATAACTGAATTAAATTTCTCTATAAAAGTGAAATCTTGTGATCATTTAAATACTTAGAAAGCTGTTTTCAAGTACGAATGTACATATATCGCGGAGCGGTTATAAGATGCCGATCGAAGAGTTGTCACTGAAGCGAAATGAAGTGAATTGAAGCGAAGTAAAGTGAAGAATAAAGATAAGCAGTCAACGTAAGATGTAATCTGATTCGTACGTCGCGTTCCTTAGTCGCTGGCTGCTTCGCATGGCTGAGCTTAGGACTGGCTGGTGCAGCTTGTATTATGTTTCACGTTACTGTGGTTCTTGTCTGGCAAGTCTTGAGCTCAAAGTCTTCAACAGTTTCAAAACGTCACGTAATAGTAAATATATTAAAATTTGTTTATTTATTGCATATTGTATTGAACGATTTTTGATTGCTCAATCAACTAATACAGGAATCTAAGGAAATATTTCATAAATATAACGTAATTTAAAAAATATTGTAAAAGAAAGTTTAGGGAATTGAAATTTAATTAGTTCTCTTCCATAATTATGACAAATATAATTCTGCTAATATTACTATAAGACAACTATTATTTATATATCTTTTTAATTAAAAAATTAAAGATTAAATATTAACAAAACATATTAGAAAAATGCTTATATTTATGTACATATAAATTTATTACAAAATCATAAAATATGATTTTTAAATAAAAACAAAAATATCGTTATCAAATGATTATAGCTCCATGAATATTTTCATTGCTACGAAGAATAACAGAAGGATGAGTGCCCTAAGCAGAAGACTAAAAGATGAGGAAACGAGTAAAAAAGATGGTGGCACGTCCTGAAGTCCTTTTATTACCACGGAACAAAGATGTGCTCCATTTAGAGACGTTGCCACCATGGTTCTGGTTGCCAGGGAAACCTTATGCACGCAATGTTGCAGTCTTAAACGTACTCTTCGGAGATTTTAATTCTTACTTCGAGAACACTCCGATGGATCCTTCCACCTCGCGATCTACGCCATTGCTTGAATACTCGGATTTCACGACATGTTTACAAAGATCCTAGAGATAAGTTGAGAATGGCCGCCGCAGTCCATGCCTCCTCCATGGGTGTAAGGTGACAGCTGCCTGCGCCTGCGTTATATGCACACAGGGTGTCCGAAAATTAAATCATCATTTCGTTTATGATTTATGGTCACACTGTTAATTAAGAACGACATCCATAAGCGCGCCTGAAATTGCTTATATCTTAATTCTCGATGCCACATTGATCATACATGGTATAACGTAGTAATTAAAACATATTAAATGTTATACAACAAAATTTATCAATTAAATTTTTACAAAAAATTAAACAAAATTATTTATGTTTAAAACAATTATTCAGTATTTTTCAGTCATTCTGCTCTTAGTAAACGATTTCATTGCTTTTTTACTAACACCGGGATTTCTAAATCGTATGATCATAAAAGTTTTGCCTTTCTAACCACTTACTCTCGAGGTAGTAAATTATATCAGTAATACGAGTTGACATTTTCGAATTGCACACCCCATATAAGCTAACATACGTTCGTACACACCTACCTAGACAAATATCTTGAATGTGTGCGCTCGATCCCCACCCTCACATACACATACACATACACAAGAAAGAGAAAGAAATATCTCGCTTACTTAGCTGGGGCTGAACTCACCCGCAGGATCTCTACACTCTATACATGTGTGCACTTATTTTAGCAGGATCTTATCGTGAAGATGTGTTGGACAAGAAACAAAAGACCATATTTTTAACGAAAAAGAATACACTCACTTTTTTTTTTGATTGATGATAGTTCATTGCGTTTAATATTTTATCTAAATTGATGATTCATTTACAAACAGTTATGAAAATAGATTTTTGTAAATGAAATTTACAAATTGTTTGAAATCAAATTTATTTTTATTTGTTTGTTAGTAATATAAGTAATCATTTAATTATAATATTAGTAATCATTTAATTATAATTGTTATGTCGCTTGTTATAGTTTTTTTTTTTTTTTTTTTAAAAAGAGAAATTATAGAAAATTTCAAATAAATTAACTTTAATTGTACAAATAATTATACTTCTCTTACAATTCTTTTTCAAATGTTATAAACAATTCTGGTGTTATAATTATAGTTTTAATCGATACACAACACTTCTTAAAATTACCACATTAATTACAATTACAATTCTTGAAGATAGAAATATACACCTAACTATTTCAGTAAAAAAATTAGTTCTTATAAATCTAATAAAAAGAGGCTAAATAATTACATTTGTTTGCCAAAATGGACAGCGAGTCTCATTCGGCTAAAATCAGTTTATAAAGGCATTAAAAGACATATGTACATACCTGGTCCTTGACAATGTAAATACTCTACTTGTGCGCTTTTTTTTAAAGCGTTGGAGCCGGTGTATGCACCCTTGGGTGGTCGAATGCGCACATTGAAGCATACCATTTATATGGAAAGATAGACCACAAGGCTCCCGCATACTTCAAGACTCGCACTGTACTTACTTGCACACCGTCTTATTTATCTGTACACAAGGATTCTTCGCGTATATAGCATCATGATGCCATTATATCATAAAGGTACTAACCCCCCCCCCATACCGCTTCCTTTTTCTCCGGTAAAGCAACGACTGCCTCGACCAATCCACAAGATGTCGACGCCATGTCTCCCTCACGTGCCTCTCTTTATTACCTTCGATCTTCGTCGAACGACTCTTGGGAAACTCGACGACATCCATTTCGCGTAACGCTTCACGAGTTATATTGCATTTGTTCCTGCGGGCCACCGTGACGCATGGTTACGTAGTTCCTTTCCTTTCTTTTCTCTTCTTCCGAAAGACGTACGACTTGATTATCATCGGTACACATATTCAACCCTGGAATCATCTTATGTATAATTGAACTGTGGATTAGTTTGTACCAATTGAATACATGCAATGTGCAAACATAAAAGATAAAATACAATTACTACAATAAATAAAACAATTCTACGTCTTTTTTGATCATATTTATAAAAATAAATGTCCACAGTTTATTGACTTCAAAGAGAAAATGTTTTATAAAAGATGTTATTATTCTTTATTAAAAACAAGAAATGTTACATGGTTATATTGNATTTTTAATTTCTAAAAACAAGAAATGTTACATGGTTATATTGAATATTTGTTTAATTCTTACTGTATTCAAATATTCTAAACAAAAGATTAATAATTAGTTGAAGCGATCTTTATAAATAAACAATTTTAAAACAAAATTTTTAAAAATATCTATTCAGGAAAAAAAGTGACCAAATGTATATCTAAAAAAATATAAGACATTCTGAATGTTCTTCGATGATGTTTGCGAAAACCATGTCTCTGATTAATCTGAAAAATTCGGTAAAGATTCCTCTTATCCAGTGTACTGTGAAATTATAGCCAGATTAGGTATACTTATCCGACCCTGCCGTATTTATCCATTATTATGTAAAAATACTAATCCTCTTTGTATCTCGATGGGCTCCCCTGATCGAAATCGCTTTTGCACTTCAGTTGTTCTTTTGTTTATCGTTTGCAGGTACACTCGTGTCCTAACGAATAAACTCCGCGAGGAAACAAATTCACTTAACTATATTCGCCAGCGTGTGCACTTTGATATGAGAAATATTACATATCAAGGATGAGAGAAAGATAATGAAGCAACCGTTGCACATTCTGCTCTACGCCGCATTCGAGCACATTCTTCTTTATCTCACATTTTGTTTCACTCTTTCTTCAACGTTAATTTATGATGATTTTTTTTTTTTTTTTATTCCAAAGAATCATTATAGTTTTGGACAATTTAAAGAAACATTAAATCAATTAAGTAAAAGAAATATTGTCCATTTAATTTTACTACAAATCTTGACTTTTTACATTTCAATCTTGCTCTCGTAAATGCTCTGCGAACAGAAAAATTTTTAACGTTAAGATAAAAACGTAACGTAAAATTATATATAAGAAATCATGTTTTTAAGTAATTTGTTTAAAATTAATTTTGTAATAAGTTTGCTAAAGAAATCTGTATGTAATTATGCATTTCTGAAATGTTTCAAATTATTGAAGTTAAATTATAAACGTAAATATAAGAAATCATGTTTTTAAGTAATTTGTTTAAAATTAATTTTGTAATAAGTTTGCTAAAGAAATCTGTATGTAATTATGCATTTCTGAAATGTTTCAAATTATTGAAGTTAAATTATAAACGTAATATCACGCCATGTTAAGATACGTTGCATTTACGAGGGAAAATTTGAAGAAAAATAACTTTTATTCTATAAATTGAGATGTCGCGCAAAAAGCAGTTTTGAAAAATTTTATGGTAACATTATCTAAACTCTCAAGGAAATTTGAGAATCCATCTAGTTCATATAAAACGCGCATCGGATGTAAGAGCAGGTAGTGGGAAATTAGGTTGCTACTCTTGTCTCACATCATCCTGATTATCATAGTCAAAAATGTTCATCTCATGAGGGACGCTTTCATTACTTGCAACTCTACACCGTGAAAATATTCACAATGTATTAAGATAGTTAAGTAGAAGTCTGAT